>PVKE010028875.1:0-20634 GCA_004027555.1 Craseonycteris thonglongyai
GCCCTGTCCTCAGAAGGCGCTCCCTCACAGTCAATCTCCTCCGTAAATCAGGGGTGCTGAGCTGCTGTGGGCTGGTGCCCTGCTCTCACCCCGCCCGCCGGGAAGTGCAGCCGCCCTGCTCCACAGTCCCTGTTCCACTTTAGGCTCTGTGATCTGATTAGGGCACTGTATGCTGTCCCTTGAGTTCGGATGTTAAATTATCCACAGTCTTGTGGGGCTTCCACGCTCCCTAGGTCTCGGCTTCCAGCCCGCCCTCGATCCAGCTCCACTTTGACCGTTGTCCCCCAATCCCCCTTTGTTTTTGCCAGCCCCGGGCCGCGCTCCGAGTCTCTGTCCCCGAACTGCTGCTTCCCTTTTCCTCTCCCGCTCTCCCCTTTTTTCTCTAACCTTTGTGTGTTGTTCCGTGTTGTGTGGTTCTGTTAGTTGAGGTTTCTTCTCAGGGTTTCCCCTGTGGATTCCCCTCTGTTCACAAGGCCCTTCCCAGGCAGTTATCAGCGTTCTCCTCTCACGCCGCCATCTTGGATCCCCCCCACCCCCCGACAGTTTTGTAGTTACCAATTTCAATCCTTGAGGTATCTAGAGCTGCCCAAACTGAAGTTCACATAGCTAGAAAGGACCAGAAGCTGGACTGAAATTGATCAGCTCATTGCTAGTTTGATGGTGTAGACATTTTATTTTTTAATTTTGAAAATATGATTATTTGGGTATTTTCATTGGATTGAAATAAGTTCCACAGTTGAAAGCTAGATTTTTTTCATTTAAAGTTTTCATCCTCCCAAAATGTAGTTTTCTTAATGAGACTGACAAGCTGTATGACTTTAATTAACTCATCTGAATCTTGATGCTTCTTTAGTTTCTTATTGGTGATGTGAGGCACTAAGTCCCAGTGCATAGTGCTGAAGACCCTGAGAGAGGGTCACTGTCAGGCCTCGTCAGTGGAGCTGCGTCTCTCAAGGCTGCCTGCTGCCAAAGCAGGTGACGGAAGGAAACGGCCAGTGGGCGCATTTTCCCAGATTTCTCTTAGCAGCATAACTTCTGTGTGTTTAATATTCTTTGCCCTCACTTTCTGCTCAGAGTTAAATCTGGTTTTAGAGGGACCACAGAACTTCCTCATCCACATCTCATCAGAGTTCTGCCACCACTGTCTACAGCTGCATACACAAGACAATTATTTATTAGCATTTGCCCTGAAACTAGGTGCTTTAGAATACCATGTACAGGACAGTGAGACGCTCAAAAGGATACATGTGTATGCATGTATGTGCCTGTGTGTGCATGCACATGTGCACACACATAGTTACACTTTTAGATATATGTGAGATTAAGAACAACACTTTTTGTTTAAGGTGATATCTATTTCTACAGAGGCAGCTGTATCATGCTGATTAAGGATGTGGGACCTAGATGAGACAACTTAAGCTGGAATCCTGGCTGTCTCCCTTAATAGATATGTGACCTTGACAAATAAATCTGTCTGTGCCTCAGTTTCCTCATTGTGAAACTGGGTCAGTAAATGTCCACCTCATCAAGTTCTTGTCAATTAAATGACATAATACAACACTTAGTGCTTGATACATAATGAGCACTTAGTAAATGTTAATTGAAGAAAGCTTTATTCACATTATGGACACACTCAATGGTTTGGTGGTTACCTGGAACGGGGGGAGGAGGGGGGAGGGAGAGTTGTGGGGGGAGGTGGGAGTGGGCACTGGATATATGGTGATGGAAAGGGAGCTGATTCTGGGTGGTGGGCACATAATGTGATGCATGGGTGATGTGATGTGGACTTGTACATCGGGAAACTATCTAATTGTTACCAACCAATGTCACCCCATTAAATTTAACAATTAAAAAAAATAAAAAATAAAGCTTTATTCATAAATATATTAAGTAAAGCACACTGGATACTTATGAATAGCAGGCTAAGAAGCTTAAATTCATTGTGGAGGCACTGGGGCACTATTTTGGGATTTTTAGTAGAGGTACAACCAGAAAAGAGCTGTACTATAGAAAGATTAGTGTGGTATTAGTGGCTAAAAGGAAATAGAGGAGGAGATATAAGTTAAAAGAGCAGATGTGGCAGTTGTGGGAAAATGTAGGTGTGAACAGAAAGAATATATTCAACATACTGAGCTTGAGTTGCTAAGAAGATGGCCAAGGAAAATTGTTAGGAGGCAGTTTAAAATGTAGAAGCTGGAGTTATGGTGAGGGGATAAGCCTCAAGAGATTTGGAGAACATATATATAGATTTGATGGATGAATCATGGGACTAGATCAACTTGGTAAGAGAGATTTCTGTTTCAGTCTTACACTGACTATTCCTAAGACCAAACCAAGAAAACTGGTAAAACATACAATTCTTATGATGTAAATCAACAGATGGAGGAATCAATTCTGTGGATACCTTAATAAGGAAATTTGTAATGAACACTAAATGGGTCACCCATTTGATTAATTTCTTATAGTGATCATGTAGGAGATTAAATGTAAGTTGGTTATGCAAAGCGAAATGCAACTCAGAATAGGTGTTAGGATTTAAAAGTTGGATTTTTAATAGCATTGTACATTCAGTTGTGGTATCCTAAACATAAAGCTAGAGGATTAGGCATGCAAATGAATATGTACAACATTTTTTTGTTTGTTTTTTGTTTTATTTTATTTTTTAGCAACTCCTTAGTGGGCACTATGGAATATCCTAAGCATTATGTCAACCAAGAAGTGTTTTTTAAGTACCAACTCAGAAAAAAATAAATCAAATGAAATGTGGAATACAGAATGATTCACCATGATGCCAGAGGAAAACATTCTTAGTGATATTGAGAATATACAATTGATTTTATGCCTTTTTTTTTCATATGAAGTGTTAGAATTCTACTCCAATTTCTCTCTCTCTCTCTTTAAAGATTTATTTATTGTTCTGATGAGGGAGAGAGGAGGGGGTCGGGGGAGAGCCCAGAGCAGTCTCCATATTGTGCATCATTAGTTTTTGACATAGTTTCATTCCACACAGGTGGATGTGGGGCTGAGCAGGGCAGGAAGCAGGCTTGGGGCCTCCCACATGGGAAGCACACGTTAGTTTAGCATATGGGTCTGCACAGGCTGGGGCAAGGACTTGATCTTTGAACACTGGAGCTACAAGGTGAGCACTCAACCCCCTGAGCCATCCTGGCATCCCCTTCAATATCTCTTTAACTGTTTCATAAGCTTAGAGCCAAAAAGGTTTTCTGAAACATTGAACCATTGAACTGAGTTCTTTGGATCTATGCATTTAAACTAAATATCGGTAATTAGATCTATAGATGTATAGAAATTGAGTTGAATTTCAGTTAATATACTAAACTTTCGAAAATCTCTTTTCTAGAAACTTTGAACTGACTTCAAAACATTATGAGATTATGACTAAGTAAATTCTTCATAATTAGTGATATTAAAATGCAAGATAGGGTATAATGCTCACTTTTTCTTCTTCACTTTTCTACCCTGTCAAGAATAGGAAGATTGAATTTATGGTAAGCATCCCTTCATTTTTATCTATTCAGAAAATACTGATACCTGTAATGTGTCAGTCATTATTCTAGGTGCTAGAGATAGAGTGGTACAGAAGACAGAGAAAGTCTTTGGTCTACTAGAACCAGCAATGTAACAGGGAAACATAAAATAAAAAGTAATCATACTTGCAATGGAGAAAATAGATCAAAGTTACAGGGTAGAGTGTAGGAGGTATAGAAAGGGGTGTTTTAGCTAATCTTCCTTTGAGAACTAGATAGTTGAGCTGACTCTCACTGAAGAGTCACTGTGTGAACACCTGCACAGGAAATTAGGGCATAATAATTATTCACTTTAATACAATACTTATGGTGACATCTTCTGAATGAGATGTTTTCTTAAAGTCCATTTGAAAAATCAGTTGTTTGGGATTCTAAATGCATTTCTTCCTAGAAAAATGTAGGTTCCAAGCCAGGCTTAACTATAAAAATCTTTGCAGTATTTCGCTAATATTAAAGTATGGCTATGGCCAAATGAGGCACAGTTATTGAAGAAAACCTTTATTTTACTGGAAAAATAGGGCTGTGATTACCATTCATAGTTAGAAGACATCTGCCAAGTTACGTGTTGTCTAAAGTGGCAGTGATGTTGTGGGGGAATGAGAAAATGGTTTGCCCTACTGTATAAGTGTGTCCTGGTCTTCTTTACACTTGGACTCTAAACATCTACTGAGATTAGAATGGATGTGAGTTTGCCATGTAATCAGAGGATACTAAAATGTATGATCGTTTTATAGTTTCTTGTTTGCTTTCTGTAAAACAAAATATATATTACACTTCTCCCTAGTCTTTGAAAAGCACCATATAATAGAGACTTTTAATGCCTTGTGCATTTTATAGGAAACGTTATATGTCAAAGAAATTCTTTCCAGAGAGTGTGCAAAATTGTACTGGGCCCCTCAGGTTATAGCCCATGCATTGCTATTTTCTGTGCTTTTTGCAAAATTGAACACTTAATGTTTGTATTGTTTATTAGTTTACTAAGGAACCAGTATTATAGCCAGAGAATTTTATATTGCTTGCTGAAATGTTAAGTTATTTTCTAGATTAGTTACTGTTAGTTAAATATGGTTCTAAGGAGTAATATTTTATATTTAGAATAAATTCAGTGTAAGATTTAAAAATTTTTTTGTTTTCTGATGACTATCCAAATTGCTGTTCAGTAGATGCATCTAACCAACAAACTTTTAAAAATTATGGCTAATTTCTGTATAGTGGCTTGCATTTTGTGAAAACAGGTGCTTCTGATTACTGCTGAGCTGGGCTTGTTTTCACATTGCTCTTCTGCTGGTGGTGGTGTGTGATTCATGAATTCGCAGGTGCAGAAAATAATATTTGATTTGTGAAGACCCATTTTTGAGATAAAACTAGGCACATGCCAAATGTAACCAGTAAAGAATGTGAAGCCAACAGTGGCATCTTGCTGAGTGTAAAAATTGAATGTAGGTTAACAAATAGCTGTTCTGGAAGGTTTAGAAATGATTACAGTGGGGTTAACATTTGTTTGTAAATTGTGATTGGCATGTGGAAAAATTTATTTCTGCAAGTATTTTGAAGACATAAATAGTAACTTATAGTGAGAAAATACTTTGCTGAGTACAATTTACCCTGCCTAGAATCATGATTACTTTTAAGGGAGCAGCTGTGAAAATTTAGGGTGAAAAATACAGGTGCTCAGCAGTTGGTTATAAATTTTCACTTTATGGATGTACAGTGGCCTTTCATTATTGAAATAGAGTTGGAGAATTCCCAGCACTTGAGAACTGTTGTTTATGGCTGGTTTTATCTACTAAAACTAAGTTTTCATAATTTATAAGGAACACCTTTTTCTTTCTTAAAAATCCTAAAACTTTTATGCACTGGTGTTTTTAGGGCCATTTGAAAGATGATCAGGCATACAAGAAATCTTAGAGCTTTGAAAAAAACATGTAAAATCAGAGGGTTGGGATATGATTGTTATCCTTTACAATATAGTAATTTTCTAAGTAATTGCTTTTAAGGTTTAAAGAGAAAATATCTCACTCAGCTAAGAATAGAACTGAACTTGGTGTATTTTTAATCTTG
Organism: Craseonycteris thonglongyai; assembly: GCA_004027555.1. Taxonomy (NCBI): domain Eukaryota; kingdom Metazoa; phylum Chordata; class Mammalia; order Chiroptera; family Craseonycteridae; genus Craseonycteris; species Craseonycteris thonglongyai. The sequence continues at coordinate 5,610 of PVKE010028875.1, forward strand.
TTTTCCTCAAAACTCTTCCATTGTTTCAAAGACTGCCTCCATGTGAAGCTTCCTGACACACCCTAGCCCCAAGGGTTATATCTGGGGTGTTTGTGTACATGAAGGATGCCTGACTCCGTTACTTAGTGATTTTCTGTATGAATATATTTCATCAGCTGTATATATCAGCACCTAGGACAGTTCCTGGCCGCTTGCCACACTCTGGACCATTGATAGATATTTCTTGATTGAAAACACGTGGAGACTGATTCCCATAAGAAACCCATAGAAACTTATCGCATTACTTTATAACTCATCTCATTACTTTATAGTCACCTCACATATCTGAAATGATAGGAGGTTTGGAAAACAATCTTCTTTGGGTGTAGGAGTTCCTTTGCCATATCCGTAATTCCGATCCTGCCCCTCTCCCAGGACTTCAGTAGCATACTACAGTATAGCCTTTCTACAGATATTTTAGAGAATCTAAATGCAAAGAAAATGGAAGGGGAAAGGAAGTGTTTTTTATCAATCTATCTTACTTTTTTCAACACACACTTGTTCTTGATGCTTGATCTTCTGAGATTAGTGTGCACGGGACACTGTGCTAACCTGCTAAGCCCTTTACGTGAGTTCTCTCATTTAATTCTCACAACTCTCTGAGACAGATATTAGCATCCTTATTTTCCATAAAACTTGAGATGAAAGACCTTAATTAACTGTCTCATTGTCACACAATGATCTGAGCTATTAAGACTTGTTAATCACTATTCATTAAGCACTTCCACTGTGCGGTGCCAGCCCGGCCAGGTGTGCTGCGTCTCTCAACTGCAGTGCTGTGTGTCTTTCTCCCCATGGCGCTGTGCAGGATGCTGTCATTATGGGAACCTCAGAGTTCTGGACAGGTTGAGAAACTCCTGAGTCATCTTGGACATAATTTTATTCTCCAAATGTAGAAAAAGCAGCAAAAGCAATTGCTGTGAAAACTAACCATTTTTATAATGAGATACGTAATTTTCTTTTCAGTCCCCTTTATTCAGTCATTTTGAATACAATTGTGCGGTAAACATGACATTTTCTTCCATCCTAGTGTAATTTTGTGGTGTGTGTGTTTCCCCACTGAATCTGAAATTAGGAACTGACTTATATAATTCACAGTGCTTTTGAACAGCAGGACAGCTTATCAGCAAGGTGAGCAAACAAATCTAAACCAGGGTGGGCACTAAGCCTTTTTAGAATCCCTCAGCAACACAGAACTGAGAGCAGGAGAGCAGGAACACATCTTGCCCTTTGGATATCTGAATGTGAATGCAAGTTTTATCTGTGATACGTAAAACTCAAATGATTAGAAGTTAAACAGTAAAAACACAATGCATCTATATGAACCAAGATATGGATATGGTATAAATCTGTCAGGAAAGATAGTTTTCTTAGGGGTTCCAAATAAATCCTAGAATTCATAAGAATTAGAAAATGATGGAGGAATTAATTTTCTTTATTTATATTCTCTATTATTAAGTCACATATGAGTCATACCCTTCAAATAAAATAAATGTCCACATATCAACTTTGGTAATGGGAAATAATTTTCGAGTGAAATCGTTTACTATTACTATAAGGTATGAATAAGGTGACCAGATTTTAACATTGGTAAAGCGGGACACCATTGACCGGGGGCGGGGAGGGGGTTCTTGATTAAAAATTTGGTCTATCTCCCGCCGTTCCCTAGTTTGTCGTAAATTCTTTCCAAAAAATGGGACTTTTTTAAAACACCGCGGGACGCGGGACAAATTGTTAAAAATCAGGACTGTCCCACCAAAAGCGGGACATCTGGTCACCTTAGGTATGAAGTATAAGAATGAATATTATTCTGATTCTTGACAACAGTGGTCAAGAAACAGTTAGTATCAGGTTATGCCATTTATATTATCCAGTTTGAGCTTGGCTTTGTCAAAATGTCTTTTTGGGGTTTTGTATTATAATTGTCTCAAACAATTAGCTATTTACTTTTTTCAGTTGGAAGGTACTTTTTTTTTGTTTGTTTTTATTTAAAACGTTTTTCTTTTTAAAGTTCAAAGTTTCCCAAATAATCAGAAATTGGAATATTTTATTAACTTGACAGGAGTCTCTTAGTTTGAAATGTAACAGCAAGCCCTAGAAACACTATGATATTATTTGGAATTATCTAATGTTAAGAGAAAAGTATAAATTTTAAGTTATACAGAGAAAAGATAGAGTGAAGTATATCGTTTTTTAAAATGAGAATCATATTTCTTGCCTTAAGACATTTGGTAACTTTTAATTCTAGCAGGTTTTCTTTCTATATTTGATATCCTGTTTTCCTTAGAAATCTCATAAAATTCTATTTTTAATCTCTCCCTGCCCATCAGACCCCACATATTAAACTTATCAGACCTCAGTCCCTACCTGTCCTCTCCACCCCTCAGAATGTCGCTGACTTTATTCTTTCATTAGGTGTCCTGGCTTAATCACCAAGCACCTCGAGTGTTTGTACTGCCTGAACTTGAGCCTCACGTGCCTGCCAGTGCTTGGCCTTCCTGTCCCCGAGCCACCTGTGGTCTTTACTCCTGCTGTCAGGCTACAGCATTCCTGGAAGAAAAGACTACAACCACGAAGACTGGCTGCATTACAAATTGACAAGTTCCAGCCTCAGCATTTAATACTAGTCATTAGTCATTGTCCTTATCTCTAGGCACTTTTGTCCCTTCCCTCAACAATTATTCCCAAAGTGTTACCTCTCTTCTGATGTCCCAACATGCTCTCCCCTCCTCACGCCCCTCAAGTGCACACTCACCCGAAGACATGGACTACAGCTAAGTTCTTTTACTCATCTTCTTCACCTCCCCCAACCTCCCCAATTATTACCCACCCCCAAAAAATCCATAACAAGGTATAATAAAAACAATACAGTGAAGGTTTACATTAAAAAAATTTATTACAGTGAAAGAGATACATTGCCATTCATCCCCCTCAGAATACTCTCTCTCACTTCAAACACATGTATCCCATCGTTCCTGCCACTTTCTGAAGCAGTTGTGGAAGTTCTCTTTCATGAGTGTGTTTCGTTGCACTGCAGTTGCTGCCTCGATGTCCTGAAACAATTCAAAATGTTTACCTGTCGTGGTCATTTTGACTTTGGAGAAAAGCCCGAAGTTGAACAGTACCAGATCCAATGAATAAGGTGGACAAGGACACACTGTCATGTTTTTATTTGACAGAAATTGCTGTACCAGAAGTGATGTGTGACCTGCATCAATTTGATTCATTTTGAATTAATTTTGGTATATGAACATGGTTTTTAATGTGAAAATAAAATATAAAAACTGTTCTTGGGAGTTATTTCTAAACAATTTGCCTGTAATCCTAATGTAACAGAAATTTATATGATGATCAGTAGTTAGTAATATTTTTCATGTGGTAAAGTTCAAAGCACAGAATTTTGGGGGTAAAGTTGGGACTGTAATCTACAAGTTCTACTGGGGGGTATTCAAACAAGAAAAGGTTAAAACGCCCTTAATTTTGTTGATCTTTCCGTAGCATTCGACAGTTTGTCACCATTTTGGTCTTTGAGTCTTTCTTGTCTTGGCTTTTATGACTCCTCTTCTTCCTGGTTCTTCTCACCTTTTCTGATCTCTTTCTCCTTTGGCTCCCTTGTTAACTCTGGAACTCCCCAGAGTGTAGTCCTGACTCTTGCTTCTCCCTCTGTCTCTGCCTGGCCAATCACTGCCTTCCTCTTCTTTGTAGCTTAGATGTCACAAATGTTGCCACCGGTCATCTAGATGCTCCATCACCTCATATTTCAACATATTGCAAACTGAACTCAGTACCTATCCCCAGTTCTCAACATGTTCGTTTCACCTTCCTTCTCTCTTTTAAAGACATTATTGTTTAAAATTTTGTCCAAACTAGGAACCTCAAAATCATTTTTTATCCTACCTTTGCAAAGTTTTTAAATTGTTTTTTTTATCTACTTCATCTACTTTTTATTTCATCTACTTTTTACTTCATCTTTGTATTCCTTCTTCACTTAGGCTAGCCCATAGTTAGAGCTTTTAATGAATGTTTAATCTTATTTTATTCCACAGCAAACTGTAGAAACCTAGAATAGTGTATTCCAAGGGACATATCTATCTTGAACTTTGATGTATGTATTAATATTTAGGCCTACTGAAAACTTACATGGTAGTTTGTGATGCCTTGAGGCTAAAATTTTTTCTGAGGTAAAGTATTCTATTAGTGTCATACTATTTCAGTTGATGGCTTTGACTTTGTTCATTAAAAGTGAAGGAGGCAACTTGAGTCTCAAGGACCTGCATAGCTGGAAATATTAGCTTAGAGTCTAAAATTCAATAAACATTGATTGCTCGGTCCAAAACAGTTTATTGTTGATATCTTTTCTGAAATGGAATCAATTATTCTCGCCTATGCATTTTTAATAACAGACCTACTTTTTGGACTAGAAACATGAATTTAAGTACCGTAGTATATTGAAAATGACCTCAAAATGTTGATCTAATTTAATCATGAAGTATATCAAAGAAACCTTTGTGGATAAAGGTAGTAGGAGTAATGAAAACATTTAATTGATTCTAAATGGTAGCTCTAAACATTTAAAATTAATACTGTAGGAAGCTTTGTCTCTTTTTTATGGGATAAAAGCTTTTTGCTTACTAAGTTATTAATTAACCAAATAACTAGAATTTTTATGTTCCTTATGATTTTTACTCAGTTTATCTTTCAGCAGTTACTATAACTATTTTCTCATAGACAGTAAATTAAAATGAAAGTATGATTTCACCTATAACTGAAGTCATATGTTTCTTGATTTTTTTTCAGACTTATTTCACTTAACATGATGATCTCAGGGTCCATCCATGTTGTCACAAATGGCTCTATTTCATCTTTTATCACTAAGTAATATTTTGTGTAAATGTACCCCAACTTCTTTATCTAGTCATCTATCAAAGGACACTTTGGTATGGTCTGGGCTAAATTCAAGGTGTCAGTAGGCTGACCATATGTACAGTTTGAAAAGGGACAGTACTATTGTTTTCTGTCCCACTTAAAACGAGACATCTGGTCAGCCTCGAGATACTTCTCCCAGTCTTCAGTGGTCACGTGTGGGTATGGGCCAATCCATCCCGCATCTCTGCTCCTCCTAACATTCTTGAGGTGGCTTCATCTGTTGTAGGGCTTCAGTTCAGCTAGACTTCAGGCAGTTCTCATTGATGTTTGTTCTGTTATTTAGCTTTAATAAACACAGTGTTTACCTACTTCACCATCTTGACTGGATCTCCCCTAAAATACCTTTATATACCTTTTCCTCTGTGGTCCTTCTAGAAATCTTATAAGGTAATAAATCAGCTAAAATTATTGTTACTTCCCCATTTTATAGGTGATGGAATAAAGCACTGAAAAACTAAATGCCTTGTCCAGTGTCACACAGTGAGTACTGGCAATCGTCTGTGTTCTTCTGTTTACAAATATTATGTTTTTTTCTTGTTTCCTAAAATGGACTTAGAGCCCTTTGAAATAGACTACCTGTGCTTTTTACCTTCCTGTGTCTGGAACATAGCAGGTGCACAAAGTATATTTATTGAATAGATTAGTCTATAGTGGAGTGAAATTGTAGTTGTCAGTCTCTTAAAGAATATTACTGCTCAAATGCAATAATTTATCAACCTAATAAAATTATGCTGTGCACTTGAAAATATTGAAACTGCAACTTAAAGTCCTATAAATAATGTACTTTATGTAAATTGAGAATTGTCATGGGAAACTTAATGAAGAGGCAAAGAATGAGTATTTTATTGTTAATCTATTTGGGGTTAATTCCATTCTATTTGTTATCTATTGCTGCAAGACAAATTACCCCAAAATGCAGCAGCTTAAAAAAACAAATGTTTAATATATTGTAGTTTCTGTGGGTTGAAAATCTTGATGCATCTTGGCTGACTTTTCAGGCTCACTCTGTCTCATAGGCTTAGATCCTCAGACCTCTCAAGGCTAGACTGGGCAAGGATCCCCTTCTAAGCTCAGCTGTGTGGCTGTTCTCAGCTCCTTGCTGGCTATTGGCTAGAAATTTCAGTTTTTTTCCACATGGGCCTCTCCATTACATAATACAAACATGGCAGCTGCTTTTCCTCAGAGCAAATGAGCCAAGAGAAGGCAAGAAAGGCATGCAAGACAAAAGCAAGTCATTTTGTAATTTAGTTTTGGAATTGACAACCCATCAGTCTGCCTTCTGTCCATTAGAGAAGAGTCACTGGGTTGCCCATACTCCAGAGGGTGGGATTTCACCATACTGTGAATACTAATAGGCCAGAATCATTGGGACTATCTTAAGACTGTGTGCCACATTCATATTAAATGCTGTTGTTCAAATATAATAAATCAGAAGAACTAAAATTTCAAAAGACTGACCTCTGTATCTTGTCTATACTTAAGGAAAAAGCTACAGAAACCCAATTCAAACTATCTTACCCCTTCCCCAGGTAATTTATTTATTTTTATTTAACAAAGAAGTCTTGGAGGTGCCTTGAATTTAGGTTTAGCAGGATTCTGTCCTGTTCTCCCTTGAACATCTAAATCTGCTTTCTTCTATTAGTCCTGAATGGATTCTATTGATATGTCTTGTGCTTCATACCCATCCGTGTGGCTAGGGGTGCTGGAACTCTCCAATTGACCAATCCTATGTCACTTACCTACCCCATGGAGCCTGCAGGAAAGCGACAGGAGCAGAAATCTAAATCATATGAACTGAGAGTAGGGGAAAGAAAAATTGATGTGCTGGTACCACAATAAGGGGTATTGGCCAAAGAGCAGGCAAATCACTGTTTTCCACTACACCCACCTGTCCCCTTATGCCCCTATCTGTTCTAATTATTATAGTTTACTATGTGTGTTTTTTAAAATATACTTTTATTTATTTATTTATTTTTGACAGAGAGAGGGAGAGAGACAGAGACAGAGAGAGAACTGAACCAGGGGAGCTCCCAGTTCAGCATATGGTTCCGCACGGGCCGGGGCCAGGATTCGATCCCTGGTCCCCAGCGCTGCAAAGTGAGCGCTTAACCCACTGAGCCATCCCGGCTTCCCCTATGTGTGTGTTTGTTTGTTTGTTTTTAAGATTTATTTTATTGTTTGACAGAGAGAGACAGAGATAAAGGGGAGGTCCCAGAGCAGTCCCCACAGCCATACATCATCAGTTCTGACATAGTTTCATTCCACACAGGTGGACACAGGGCTGTGCAGGGTGGGATCCAAATTGGGGGGCCTCCCACTTGGGAGGCCCACCCCAGCTCAGCCTATGGGTCCCCACAGGCCAGAGCCAGGACTTGATCCCCAGACCCCATGCCCACTAGACAATTGCTCAACCTGCTGAGCCATCCAGCTTCCTCTAGTTTGCTGTTTTTTGGTGAACCTAAAGATGTTTAGGATGACATATCTTGTTTTGGTCACAGGAATGAGAATTACCCTCCTGAATGAAAAAGTTTATATTAGGTAAGTGTTTAAAATCAACAATAAATGGTAATTCGTAGTTTTGCAATGCAAGAGTATCATATGGAAGCAAAATATTACCTAACCTTAATTGTGTGACCTTTAATTATTAGTATAGCACATTCATATAGTACTGAATTCAGTTTATCCATCTATAATTTTAGTATTAACACAACATCTTATTAATGTGTTGACTTACAGAAAACACAGATGTATGTGTCCAACAGTAATTGGACTCAGCTGGGGCCATTTAGGGTTCAAATACTAGGTCACTGGTGTGTAAAATTATACCTAAAGCTGTGACTACAGCTTTATAGCAACTTGTTGTTTTGTTCTGGTTTTCTCTCCATACTTTCAGGGGTCTAAAAGATTATACCTGAGGAGTTAGCTGTGGCTCTTTCTCCACATTATTGGACTACCATTTTGATTAAATTAAATTGTATAAGGTCGACAGCAAAACCAAAGCTTATTTATCAGACCTTGGTGCAGTTTCCACGGTGTGGTTCCATGTAAACGGGCCCTGTTTGGCATAAGCATGACTGTGGGCTCCTTCTCTTCCTACTCTCATGAGAACCCCGAGAGTTAGTATGTCCTGGAGAACCAGCCAAACAAGCCTCTCACCACTCTCCTTCCAGTGGTAGCACCCCATAGGCCTGACATTTGGTGCACACACAGTTCTAGCAACATGCATCCTTGAGTGCTCATAACTAGACATTGTGTGAGACACTGGGGATGCTGGGAAAACAGAACATGATTCATGTCTGTATGTGATGAAAGATAAATGGCATCTGTGCTTTGGCCGTGGGGAGAAAGAAGAAAGCTGTAGCTTAACAAGTCCTGGGTTGAATCGGCATGGAGGTGAACTTGCCTCTGGAAACCGTGCGCAGCCCTCTCGCTGCCTGCTGGCTGCCGCAGGGTTCACGTGGTGATGTTCCTCCAGATCTGCCCACCAACAAGGTACTTATGGCTTCCATGTCACTCAGGCGTTGGGCCATTGTACTCGGTCAGAAGCCTCTGTACTCTGTTCATCCATAAGTACTGATTTTTATTTGGCAAAATATGGTCATCATATCCATTCTCCAGAAAGAATTTTAGTTTTCTCCCCCAACATCAACCATCATCATATTCCCAGTCTTCTTCTCCTTCTATCCAACCCTTCTCCTAGTCAAAAGTTACAACATCAGGTCGAGGTATCCAGATGGTGAAGTAGGTAAGTGCTGTGCTCACCTACTCTCACCACCAAATCAAAATTGCAACTAAATGACAGAGCAGCCATCAAGAATCACCTGAGGGAAAGCTGGAATGGCTCAGCGGGTAAAGCGCTCGCTTTGAAGCCCTGAGGACCGAGGATTGAATCCCGGCCCCAGCCCATGCGGACACACATGCTGAACTGGGGTGTGCCCCCAGTTCAGTTCTTGCTGGGACCTGTGTGGGAGGCTCCCGGCCCAGTTCCTGCCCTGCGCAGCCCTGTGCCCACCTGTGGAGTGAAACTATATGGAAAACTAATGTCAACTATGGAGACTGCGCTGGGCCCTCCCCCTTCTCTCTGTCTCTGTTTCTCTCTGTCAAAAATCAATAAAATAAATCTTTAAAAAAAAAAAAAAGAAAAAGAATTACCTGAAGTCTAGCTGAACCAAATCTCTACCACTAAGACCATACAGAAGAAGCCACCTCGAGACTGGTAGGAGGAGCAGAGATGCGGAATGGACTAGTCACACATCTGTATGTGATCATTAAAAGTCGGGAAGGGTATCTCAGCTGCTGTGAACTCCCCCCCCCACCCAGAGGAGTAAAGGGATCCCAGCCCCATACCAGGCTCCCCAGCCTGGAGTACTAGTGCCGGGAAGAGGAGCCCTTAAAACATCTGGCTTGAAAGACAGTGGGATTCTGACTACCTGTGTGGGACAGAAGACTACCAGATGTCCTCTTAAAGATTTATTCGGGTATTCACCCTGGGCTCCAGCAAACGGTGACTTGGGGAGCAATGGAGACATATGAGGAGGCACTGAGTTGTGTAACTTTGGGGCAAGGACTAAAGGGACAGTCATTATTTTTCTTGTGTGGGGCCCTCCTCTCATGCAGCCAGCAGCTGGGTGCCATCTTTCCAATGTTGAGCCCTTCCACCACGCCCATGGCAAAATCTGAATCGGAATTGGTCTGGTGAGCTCCGCTTGCTCCACCCGGGTGACTCACTATGCCGCACCCAGCTTTGCACACCAGGAGGCTAAACCTTAAGAGAGCTGGCAGGTGGCAGCAGGCCTCTTGCGGAGCTACTCCAGACCTGGGACTGGTGGCAGCCATCCTCCATTCACAGCATGGCCTCCCCCACGTGCCTCAGGGTCTAGCACAAGCAACAGCCAACCTTACATCACTTTGTAACTCCTACCAGGTAGCCCCCAGTGAGTCACAGGCAGTGGGTGACCTGAGCCTGCCCCAGAGCCCCTCCCAAGAAACTCCAAACCAACACACTCAGAAGCTGGCTCTATATCACAGCAGAGCACCACCCAATTCCCCTATTTTTTCATGTATAAGATAATACTATTGTCTAAAATTGTGAGACCACAAATTGAGGGTTATCTGTTACCTGGGAGTAACCCATGTATTGATTTCTTAATGTTGGGCTACAAAGTAGGGGTTATCTTGTGCATCTTACAGAAAAATACAGTAGTCCCACAAGTGTCACACCCAAAGGGAGGTCTCAACAGGTACTGGAGCCCACTGTGGCAAACCCCATTCTATGGGCTAAGCTCCTGAATAGCAGCCCTTAAACTGTGAACTTCGCCAAACTCTACAGCCAGTCAGTCTGAGGGTCAGTCCCATCCAGTGACATCCTAACAGTAATCAAGGCTCAAGTATAACACAAAGACACACACAACCCATACTAGGGACACTCTTGGAGCACCCGGCTCAGGTGACCAGGGAGACTGTGCCAGGGCCCCACATGGCACCTACAAATAAGGTCATCCAGAAAGAATGGGAAATGTAGTATATCTATTTAATACACAGAAACACTCAGAGAAGCAGCCAAAATGAGGAAACAAAGAAATATGAGCCAAATGAAAGAATAGGAGAAAATTCCGGAAAAAGAACTAAATGAAATCTGATCAAGCAACCTACCAGATAAAAGTGGTTATAAGGATGCTCCGGGAACGTAGTGAGAATTTCAACAAAGAGATAGCAAGCATTAAACACACACACACACAGAAACCATAAAAAAAGAACCAGTCACAAATGAAGAATCCAATCACTGAAATGGAGAATGCACTAGAAGAAATCACCAGCAGATTAGATGAACCAGAGGATCGAATCAGCAATATGAATAACAAGGTAGCAGAAAATGCCCCATCAGAACAGAAAAAATAAAATAATAATAATAATAAAATAATAATGAGGGTAGTTAAAGAGACCTCTGGGACAACATCAAAATAACAATATTCACATCATAGTAGTGCCAGAAGGAAAAGAGAGAAAACACGGGATCAAGAATTTATTTGAAGAAATAGTGAAAGAAAACTTTTCTAACCTGGCAAAGGAAATAAACATACAAGCTCAGGAAGTACAGAGTCCCAAACAAGATAAAGCCAAACAAGACCACACCAAGAAATATCATTATCAGATTACCGAAAGTTAAAGACAGAGAGAATCCTAAAAGCAGCAAGAGAAAAACATTTAGTTACCTAAAAGGGAGCTCCCTTAAGACTCTCAGCTGATTGTTCAACAGAGACTTTGCAGGCCAGAAGGGATTGGCACAAAATATTCAAAGTGATGAAAAGCAAGGACCTACAACCAAGATTACTCTACCCAGCAAAGCTATCATCTAAAATTGATGGACAGATAAAGAGCTTCCCAGACAAGAAAAAGCAAAAAGAGATCCTAATCCCCCAAGTCAGAATTACAGGAATGTTAGAGGGACATCTTTAAAACAGAAGGAAAAAGATTTTAAAAATATATTAATAATAAAAATGGCAATAACTACGTAATCTATCAACATTTACTTTTTATATAAATGAATTAAATGAGCCAAAAACATTGGGTAGCTAAGTGGATAAGAAAACAATGCTCTTACTATGTTGCTCTCAAAAGATTCACTTCAGATTGAAAGACAGATGCACACTGAAAGTAAAGGGATGGAAAGAGTTATTTCATGAAAATGGCAACAAACAAAAAAGCTGGAGTAGTGATACTTATACCAAAACTAATAGACTTAAAAACAAAGGCTATAACAAGAGACAAGTACCCAGTAATCCCACTTCTGAGTATTTATCTGAAGAAACCCAAAATGCTATGTGTGTCAGGTGTCCTCAAACTTTTTAAACAGGGGGCCAATTCACTGTCCCTCAGCACGTCCACACATGCACACTGCGGGCCCGGGACGAGTCGGCTGCTAAACAGGACAGGCAGCATTGGCAAAAACACCCAGTGGGCTGGATAAGTGTTTTAGGCGGGCCACATGTGGCCCGCGGGCCGTAGTTTGTGGACCCCTGGATTGTAGCAAGATGTAGAGAAAGCCTGGGTGTCTATCAATGGATGAATGCCTAAAGAAGAGGTGATGCACATGTACAATGGAATATTGCTTGGCTATGGATAGGAATGGGTTCTTGCTGTCTGCACCAGCATGGATAGACCTGGAGGGCATTGTGCTGAGTGGAGTGTGTCAGACAATTAAAATAGATCCGATGTGATTTCACTTATATGTGAAAGCTAAAGAAAAAAATAAAGAAACAAAGAAAACAGAAATAAACTCATAGACACAGAGAACATTTTGAAGCCTGCCAGATGGGATGGGTTTGGAGCTGGGTGTAAATGGGGAAGGGATTAAAAAAGAATTTGATTGTTACCGTACACAATAGTCATGGATATGTTTGGTATGGCAAAAGTAATATAGTCAAAATATTGTAATAACTATGAATGGTCTCAGCTGGGTACTAGATTTATTGGGGTGATGGATAATAAGGGGTTGGGGCAGGATAAAAACTGTGAAGGGATTAAGAAGTACAAATTGGTAGTTACAAAATAGTCATGGGGATGTAAAGCATAAGGAATATAGTCAATACTATTGTAATAAATACATATAGTGCCAGGTGGGTACTAAACTAGTCAGGGGGACTGCTTCTGATATAAATGTCTAACCACTATGCTGTACACCTGAAACTAATATAAAATAATATTGAATGTTAACTGTAATTGAAAAATATAAAAAAGGGGAAAAAAGGGGAAGAGGAATAAAAGAGTCAAATTTCCAGGTATAAAACAAATAAGTTGTCGGGATGTAATTAATATATGAGTACAACATGGGAAATAGTTAATAATACTGTGATAGTGTGGTACAGTGTCAGATGGTTGCTGAGCTTGTCATGGTGATTACTTCTTTAGCTAAATAAATGTCAAATAACTATGGTGTATCTCTGAAACTAATATAATATTGTATGTTAGCTATATTAATAAAAATCTCAGGGAAGCCGGGATGGCTCAGTAAATTGGGCACTCACTTTGCATCGCCGGGGACCGAGGATCGAGTCCCGACCCCGGCCCTTGAGGAACCATATGCTGAACTGGGAGCTCTCCCAATTCAGTTGTCTCTCTGTCTCCGTATCTCTCTCTCTCTCTGTGTCCAAATAAATAAATAAATAAATAAATAAATAAATAATAATAAAAAAATAAATATTTAAAACAAAAATAAAAATCTTAAAAACCTTAATAAATGTTTCCGTATTAATACCACAACTTAGTGTCATTCACTAAACCAAGTTACTTTCTTTCTAAAACTCACAAGATGTGTGATTATCTGGTAGCCCACATTATGATGGATGAATTTTTGCTTTGTTTTGCTTTTTTATTTGTTTTGTTTTGTTTTGCTTATTATCTCCAATAAATCTTTAAATGATGGGATTTCAGGCAGTGTATAGTTGAATGAAATAATCATTTATACTCAGTCTTTGTATTTTAATTTTTATGTTACTTAGTTATCTACTTACAACATAAAAAGTAAATTAGAGGGAGTATTGCCTTAAGTTAGGGACTTTCTCCTATGCATATTTCCTTTATTTTCCTCTCTCTCTCTCTCTCTCTCTCTTTCGCTACTTGTATATCATAAGTTGAAATTTATGACAGTTGTATAGGAGGAAAACACAGTTTTTGTTCTAATGTGTTAACCAGTCTTGCAACATTAATGAATTGGAACAAAATATATTTTACAATATATAATAAGTGAACCTCTGCTTCTTAAATGTCTTAGTTTGACCACAGATTAGGCATTTAGAAAGAACATGAGTGAAATCAAATCCTAAAGTAAACTTTCTTTGGCCAAATCAAATATATTTTATCTGAATATTCTTTTCTTATATTTATATTAAACTCAAAATAGTGTTTTCAGCACTTTAGGGTATGAATAGACTCTACTTGGAGGACCTTATCTTAAATATCCATGGATACTTAAGAAGAAAACTGTAAAATTGATGTGTTGGTCATTATTCCTTCACACTGCCTACTATATGTTGTCAAGAATGTTGCTCAGGAAATAAAGTGTGTCATTAAAAGAGGTACTACTGCGAGGTCCTCACTTTGGGTGTTGAATAACTCCTAGAAAGCTAAGCATAGCACTTCACTTAGAGACGGCTGCAAAGAGGAAAATGCTAGTGGCTGCTGAAGACAACCTTGGTCCAATGGATGTATTTTCCTTAGATATGAATGTGAAAACAACTGTAATATAACATAGAAGCAAATCTTTAACTTGTTTTTTTTTATGACCTAATGGTCAAGAACCAGGAAGCCCGGATGACTCAGGGGGCTAAGTGATTGCATTGCAGCCCCGGGGTCTGAGGATTGAGTCTCAGTTCTGGCCTCAGCCTGTACAGACCCATATGCTGAACTGGACTATGCATCCCATGTGGAAGGCCTCTGATTCGTCCCCCAGCTCCCAGGAGCATGTCTCCCATGCAGGAGGACCTCGGCCCTGGTTCCTGCCCTGCATGGCCCCCCAGCCACCTGTGTGGAATGAAACTATGGAGAAGACTAATGACATACAACTATGGAGACTGCTCTGGGCCCTCCCCCTACTTTCTCTCTCTCTCTCTCTCTGCCCCACCCCCCATCAAAACAATAAAATTAATCTTTTTTTAAAGATTTATTTTTATTGTTTTTGACAGAGAGAGAGAGAGAGAGAGAGAGAGAGAGAGAGAGAGAGAGAAGGGGGAGGGCCCAGAGCAGTCTCCATGGTTACACATCATTGGTTTTTCCACATAGTTTCATTCCACAGGTGGGCGGGGCTGCACAGGGCAGGAACTGGGCCGGGGTCTTGCCCCAGTGAGAACTTAACTGGGGGCACTTCCCAGTTCAGCATATGGGTCCGCACAGGCCGGGGCCGGGATTCGATCCTCAGTCCCTAGGGCTGCAAAGTGAGCACTTTACCCACTGAGCCATCCCGGCTTTCCCAAAAGGAAGGGAGGGAGGAAGGAATCTATTTTCTCACTCTCAGCTCAGAGACAGTGAACTTTTAGTTAAAGGAAGCAGTGTTGCTCCATAGTTA
>PVKE010028876.1:0-20635 GCA_004027555.1 Craseonycteris thonglongyai
CAGTGCATAGTTATTTCTATTTTACTTTTTGACAGATAGAGAGAGAGACAGAGACAGAGACAGTTAGAGAACCAAACTGTGGGAACTCCCCAGTTCAGCACGTGGGTCCTGCCTGGGCCGGAGCCGGGATTCGATCCTCGGTCCTCATGGCCTCAAAGCGAGCGCTCAACCCGCTGAGCCGTCCCGGCTTTCCCTTGATTCTTTTTTTTTTTAAAGATTTATTTTATTGTTTTTGACAGAGACAGAGAGAAGGGGGAGGGCCCAGAGCAGTCTCCATAGTTGTACGTTATCAGTTTTGACATGGTTTCATTCTACACAGGTAAAGGGGCTGGGGGCCTCCCATATGGGAAGCTTGCCCCAGTTCAGCATATGGGACCACACGGGCCGGGACTGTCACTTACTCCTCAAACCCTGGGGTTGCAAAGCGAGTGCTTCACCTGCTAAGCCAACTGGACTTCCCTGTCTTGATTCTTAAACATTTTCCTTGCATATCTTTTCCTTGGTTTGAATTAGTCTAATTTCTCTGTTTGCATACTAGTGATTTTGTATTACTCTATGTGACCTTTTTTTATATAAAGTAAAAATGTTAACCATTTTCTATCATGTTTTTTAGTTTGTAGTTTGTGTTTTTCATCTTTCAGTGATTTCAGTTTATTTTTTTAAATCTATTTTTCTGTGATCATTTTCTGTTTCCTTTAAGATTAGAAAGTCTTTCTGTGTTCTTTGATCAGAAAAATAGTCACCTATGATTTCTTTGTTTCCTTTGTGACATTAAGTTTCTTTTTATGTACCAGGTTTTGTCTTTGGGTCCCATATCACTCCATTAATTGCTTCATTTTTATACAAGATTCACACATTTAATTATTTTAATATTGTAGTTATTGATATTTGTTAGACCTAATGTCTTTTCCCTTTTCCATTTCTTAGAATATCTTTTGGGGAAGCCGGGATGGCTTAGTGGGTAAAGTGCTCACTTTGCAAGTGCCAGGGACTGAGGATCGAATCCCGGCCCCGGTCCATGCGGAACCATATGCTAAACTGGGGAGTTCCCCCAGTTCAGTTCTCTCTCTGTGTCTCCGTCTCTGTATCTCTCTCTCTCTCTTTCTCTCTCTCTGTAAAAAAAAATATATAATAATAAACAAACAAATAAATAAATAAATAAAACTTAAAAAAAGAATATCTTTTTATCTCTTCTTTGCCAGTTTAACATTCCCAATACATTTTAGAATCCATTTGACAAGTAAACAGAAAAACCCCACAGAACTTTTTGGTGTTTGGATTGTGTATTAGAATAAGGAACACGTCCTGCATTAGCAGATAAACCAGAAAATCTTGGTGGCTTAGTAGAATACAAGTTTTGTGAAGTCTTGGGTATGGAGTGGCTCTGCTTACATAGTCATTCAGGGACCCAGGCTGGCAGAGGCTCTGCCATCTTCAACTTGTGGCTGTATTAGAACCTCAGCTTTGTAAGCAGGAGCCTCTGTGCCTGGCTATGAACTGAGAAAGAGAACAAGGGAAATTATGTGGGAGGCTTTTATGAACCAGGCCTTGAAGTGATATAAATCACTGCATTGTATATTCCATTGGCCAGAACTCATACATGCCACACTTAATTCCACAAGAAGTAAGAGGAAAAGAAACACGAATGAGCAGCTAGCCAGACTGCCAAAGATGAGAAACTGCATTAAGCCTTTATTTAATATATTTAGGAAAAGCTGATACCATAATAGATAGGGTCTTTCTAAGAGTAAGTATTTTTCTTTTTTTTAATCTTAGATATGGTATCTTATAGAAGTGTTTTGTATTTTCTTCACAAAGATCTTCATATTTCTTTTACCATTATTCCTAGGTATTTATTGCTGGTGTTGTGAAAGGCTAACATTTTTCCTGCTATTAAATCTTACAAGTGGCTGATGCTGCTGTAAAGAAAATGTTTTACTTTCTCTTTTTTTATTTTTTATTTTTGGGCACTTAAAAAAGCTCTGAATATTTCACTTATGCTTTTGAGGTTTCTGGGCATTATGGACACTTATCGTCAAGTGCCTCTTTTCTAGTAATTCATGCTCGAGTCTTTTTAATTGGTTTTTGACAGAGAGAGAGTGAGAGAGATACAGAGACAGAGAACTGAACTGGGGGAACTCCCCAGTTCAGCATATGGGTCCGCATGGGCTGGGGCCAGGATTCGATCCTCGGTCCCCAGCGCTGCAAAGTGAGCGCTTACCCCACTGAGCCATCCTGGCTTCCCCTATGCTCGAGTCTTTGATGATTCATTGGAAGTGCTTTGGTTGTGGTCAGACCTGTACATGAGTTCAAGTTCTTCTTTTTTTTTTTTTTTTTACCAACTTAGGCAAGCAAATAGTCTCTCTGAGTCAGTCTCTTTAATTTATAAAATGGGGATAATACAGTAGACTCTTGAACCAACACAGGTTTGAACTACGTGAGTCCACTTACAGATAGATTTTTTTCAATAAATACTATAAATATATTTTCTCTTATGATTTTCTTAATAACATTTTTTTTAGTGTACTTTATTGTAAGAATATAGTATATAGTACATGTAACATGCAAAATATGTGTTAATCAACTGTTTATGTTATCTGTAAGGCTTCTAGTCAACAGTAGACTATTAGGGGTTAAGTTTTTGGGGAGTCAAAAGTACGTTTTTGATTGTGCAGGGGTTGGTATCTAACCCCTACATTGTTCAAGGGTCAACTGTAATAATATGCATCTTGTTATAAGAATTGAAGAAGAAAAAGCAAGTGAAACAGTACAAAAGTTGCCATTATTGTTATAATAATTATTTCAGGATATTTTATTGCATTAGTCAGTACTTATAGAACAACACTGTTGAATTAAAATGATACTGTTTTGACATCTTTTTGTTCTGATTTTCATTAGAATGACTCTACCAGGTAAAACTTTTTGAATGGGATGTTGTCTGTTGATATTAGATAGTTATTCTTTTTATATGTTCTTGGTTTCCTAAGCAATTAAAAAATTTAAAAATATAAATAAAATTAGAAATAGTAGTGAATTTTATTCAAAGTATTTTTGGGGATCCATTTAAACAATTAAAGTGTTTTTTCTTTTTTACCTATTGATGTGATATATTAATTTATTTCAATATTGAATCAGCCTTTGGGGATGCTGGAATGGCTCAGCAGGTTGAGCAGTTGCCTTATAGCCACCGGGTCCATTGATTGAGTCCCAGCCTCGGCCCATGTGGACCCATATGCTTAACTGGGGCATACGTCCCATGTGGGAGGCCCTCGGTTTGGTTCCCACACTGCGTGGCCCTGAGTCCACCTGTGTGGAATGAAACTATGTGGAAACTCATTATGTACAGTGATGATGATGGGGAAATAGACACCAAAGTTTTGTCTAGGATGATATTACTTTATCCTTTTCCAGGAAACAAAATAGTTTCTCTTTATCAGAATACTACTGTTCTCAAATACTTACCTTTGGATTTGTTTGTGCATGGCCACCTGTCCTTCAAACCCCACCTGGAGGTTCTATTTCAGTATATCTAGATTGAAGCTGGATTTTAAAGAGGCTTCCCATGTGTGAGATATATAGGGTTTTGGGAGCTACAGGAATGCAGTTTCTATGATCTGGCCTTATATCCTTTGTTACCCATTCTTTTTTTTCTTTTTTTTTTTTTTTAATTTATTGTTAAATTTGATGAGGTTACATTGGTTGGTAACAATTAAGACAGTTTACAGATGTACAAGTCCACCTCACATCATTCATGCATCGTATTATGTGCCCATCACTCAGTATCAGTTCCCCTTCCATCACCTTATATCTAGTGCCCACTCCCACCTCCCCCCACAACTGTCCCCCCGCTCCTCCCCCCTATCCTTGTTACCCATTCTTATTTTAGTTTTTTAAAAATCTGTTCTCTGAATTTTTGTGCCAAAAAATCATTTCAGGTTTATATCTGGAGAAGGGGATATAAGCCTTTTGGCACTGCCATAATGAACTAAAATCGTACAGATACAATATGTTAATACTAGAATCCCATTTTCCATACATGTGTATATATGCTTCCCTTTTCCCACTTGCAGTTAAGAGTCTGAGTGGATGGAAAAAGAGGTTTTAAAGGGCAGAGCATATACAAACCACTGATTTGTATTTCTCAGCCTAGTTCTTTTAACTTCATAGCTAGTGGAAATTCGGGTGTTGCCTGTAGGTTGATTAACAATACTTTTGAGTTGGAGTAGCTATTTAATGGATAGCTATTCAGACCATTTTGAGTAGAAATCTAAATCTGTCTTTAGTGGAAATATTTAAAATTATTTATACATAAATTATAACTCAAGTCCAAATATATTGTTTTGTATGACTTTAGTATATACATATGAACATAAACACTAATCCCAATTTTCAATTAGTTTTTTAAAAATTAGGTATGTTAATATTGAAGTAAAATTTTTTCCTTAGAGTGTCTGTTGATGCATTTACAGTTTTTAATTCCATTGCTTAATTTCATGCATATTAAAAAAATATCTATGTATTCTCTTAAAAAAATTAAAAATTTCTAATCTTCTTTTGATTCTCATTCTCTAAATAGGCAGAGTAAGTTTATATAAACATACTGCAGATCTTCTGTAAAGAAGTGTTAATGTTTGAGTCCCTGACCTATTAAATACAGATTAGTCTCCTCTCTGAATTAAAGAAGAAATAGGCACAAAAAGCCCTGTTCTTAAATTAGATTGCATTCAGTTTATTGCTAAAGAAACCTCTCAATGTATAATTAATTCTTCTCTTTCTTTTGGCAGTAATCCCGTGGATTTGAGTAACCCAGCCATTGTAAGCTCTACTCCCAAATTTCAGGAACAGTTCTTGAATGTGAGCGGAATGCCTCAAGAATTGAATCAGTATCCCTGCCTTAAACATCTGCCTCAAATATTTTTTCGTGCCATGCGTGGAATCAGCTGTCTGGTGGATGCGTTCTTAGGTGAATTTTGTGTATGTTGTTAGATATTTGAAGATCTACATGTAGATAACTCCAGAGTCTAGTTTTAGAGACTATTATTGAAAGCTGAAAGAAAAAGATGAGCTGATTTGATTACCAATAACAAACAAGGAATAGTTATTTGCAACAAATGTCATAGCTGGAGGTTTTTATTTATTTTTATATAAGCAGATAAAATAGTGCTAAGGAAAAGAATAAAACTTGGTAGCTAAATGGACAAATGATATGAATAAAAAGATTTTGTAAAAGAGAAAAATGTTTATTCTCACTAGTAATCCAAGAAAATACAGATTAAAATGCACTAGGTATCATTCTTACGTATAACATTAGGACGCAAATTATACCTTTTGTGAACTACTGTTTTAAACTGTTTTTCACATTTTAGGAATATGAAAAGTCAGATTTTTTTTTTTACCCGTTGAAAGGCAATGATATTTAATATTTTCTAAAACATTTGTTACATGTACTTGTTAATATGTTACATAGGTAATATATTAGTTCAAATCAAGTTTGACTGCCACATAACAACCAAAAATACCAGTGGTTTAAACAAGATAGTTTATTTTCACATGTGTGAAGCCCAGGGTTAGGAAGTACAGGGCTGCTATAGCAGTCCAAGGACCCAAGGCCCTTCCATCTTATGCACTGTCTCATGGGCCATGACTGGAATGAATTCCAATTATCCTGTTCAGGAATTAGGAAGGAAGGAGCATCTACACTTGATTGGTCCTCTTGAGATTTCTTGAAAGATCTACCCAGTAATCACTCACTTCTCTATGCTCAGAACATGGCCACATCTAGCTGTAAGGGAGGCTTGAAAATGTAGTTGTTTGTTCTAGGTTGCTATGTCCAGCTAAAATTTGTGTTCTGCAACTCAGGAAGAAAAGGCAAATTATATTGGGAGGCCGCTAACAGGCTGCTATAGTCTGTCCCGAGCCTTCTCTGATGTTACTTGAGGAAGATTTTGTGACCACATAGTTTGAACTATGAGGAGTAACTACACTCATCTTTTTTTAAAGGCATTTCTAGACCCCGATCAGACAGTGCTCCTCCAACACCCGTGAATAGGTTAAGTATGCCTCAAAGCACTGCTATCAATACCACCCCACCACACAACCGGAGGCACCGCACTGTTACTGTGAATAAGGCCACCATGAAGACAAGCACAGTAAGAGTTTTCATCACCATTATGCTGTATAAAGTTGGCTTTTTAATCTGCCATCCTTTTTAAAACGTCCTGCTGTTTTCTCAAACTTTTCATGAGTATAGATATATTCTTGTGTTCTTGTAGGTTAGTACAGCTCATGCCTCGAAAGTTCAGCACCAGACATCCTCCACTTCTCCTCTTTCAAGTCCAAATCAAACTAGTTCAGAACCCCGGCCACTTCCTGCCCCTCGGAGACCAAAGGTTAACAGCATCTTGAATCTCTTTGGATCATGGTTATTTGATGCAGCATTTGTTCACTGTAAACTTCATAATGGGATAAACAGAGACAGCAGCATGACTGGTAAATATTGTTCAAGAAATATGTTATCATTTTTTTCTTTTCTTTTTTTCTTTTTAATCTTTCCTACCTGCAAGATTAATATGTATCTTAAAAAGCTCTCTGTCTCTGACCATGCATTGTCTTGTGCTTAACCCCTTCCAGCTGATGTAGCAGAATTTTGGAAGTTTTCCTACCTGTTCTTTATGTTTGTTCTATGAGGTTTGACTTTTGTCTAGTTTTATTAGACACATTTCAGGTTAGCCATTTTTTGTTGTTGAGTCAAATTTCTTTCAGTAGGTGACCTGGAAGTTCCCTTCATGTCAGCCAGGATAATAATATTGATATAGAATTAAAGATTTTGACCAGAAATTGATTCATGAGAAGTGTTTTCTTAGATTTTGATAGCCATTCACTCATTAGTACATATAAATAACAGAAAATGTCTGCTTCACAAAAGACTCTAACCTCTCAGGTTTTAGTCTAGAGAACTTTATTTCAAAAGTACACTTTCAAAAATATCATTTGTTCTGAAATTAAGTAAGACTGGTGGAGAATTAATAACTCAACCCTAATATCTTCATTTAGATTTTAATACAAAAATGAAACACTGTCTAGATAAAATCTGATTTGTTTTTGTCATCTTCCTTATACTTGGAAACAGTGGCATAGGGTACAGGATGGGAGTGTGGTGTAGTGCAGAGTGTACTGAATATTTATGACATATCTTACAGAGTTGAAGAAGAATAATGGTTAGCATTGATTGACCTGAATTACTCTGTGCCAGGTATTGTGCTATATGCATTAATGAGTGTATTGGTTATTTAGTTAAGAAAGCACTTTTGCACTGGGGTTGGATATAGCGTGAGGTAAAAGGAAGCCGAATTACATTTGTGCATTTATTGGGAGAATGTTAATTCCAAGAATAAAACTAATGGCTGTAAGGGTCACTGCTTTCCTTCAGAAATGCATTCTTATCTATTATGTATCATTTCAGAACTAAGGTCAATGTCTGTCAGCATTATACACATGTAATTATTTTGGATGTTCTTACAAATCATAAATAATTTTTAAAAGTTATGAATATAAAGACATTTTTAGGGATACAGTTTGAAACTGCATGGTTGAGTTTAGGGATTCCTTTATTTTGTTAAGATTCAGACACTGTATTCTGCCATTTCCATATTATCTTTTATTTACAAGTTTGGAAGTAGTGCTTACTTATGGATGATTAAATGTACTTATGATAACTAAATGGAAACTTTTAAAAACCATTTTTAGTTTATATTTTCTTATGTTTATTTGCTTTATATTTTGAGTTTTCTGAACCATATTTATATTTATTTGTATTGTATTTTCTAGAGTGAGTCAGTCAGTTTTATTTTTTATTTCTATTAAGATGTAATTCTTACTATGTAACTTTTGAATATCAAGCTGTTGGCACTAAAATCCCTGAATCCATAATGGCTTAACCTGATGTGTCCCCATTGGGCTTGCTCAGAGGGAACTTTCAGACTCCCCCACCCTACACACACTCTCTAGGGAGTTTGTAACAGCTTTGTTCATCTTGTGCCAAAAGACAGAAGCCAGAATTCAAATCATATGTGAGCAACAAATCCTTACTTTCAACTCTTACACTTTTCCTTGATGAGGAAAGGACAGAAGCTCCTCTTCCCTACCTGTGATCAGAGATGAGAAAGGCTGTTACATTACATAGGAGATAGGAGGTGTCCAGATAGTTAATGATTTAGAGTGGTGTTGGGTGCCACTCTTGAGATCTTGAGGGTGGTGGGAAATTTGGGAATACTAACATTGTTAGTCTGTTTTCTAACAATGACTGGCTGTCATCAAGGAATTCTGCCATGCTGTTCACCTAACTTAAAATGTTTGCTTCTGTGAACTGGTTAGCTTTAGATTTACTTGACAGTACACTGTGCTTTGTGAAAGTGACATTGAGCTGGGAAGGGTTAATGAACTAAAATTTTAATGCACATTATGGGCAGTTCAAAACCAATTCTTTTGTAGTTGTGTAATTTTCTTTGTTCGTTGTTTTGCATGATACAAAAATTATAATTTTGGATCTGAATGCACAATTTCCTATGTTTTTGAACTAGCTTGTGGTATCATAAAGCTTTTAATCTAACTTTTAACAAGCTAAAAAGCTTCTTAATTTATTGTAAAATTTCACCATCTTTAAAGTATTTTATAATTACTACTGTCCTTTGATTTCTTTCCATTTATTTCTATTATCTTGCAGCATCTTTTATCCAAATTCTTCTTTCTTATAAATCTTGTAAGTAGGAACCAGAAGCTTCTCCTTAATTGCAGTCATGTTTTTATTTTTTTCATAATTCCATTAAAAAATTTGATTGTCATTGTCTCTTGTAGTTTTTGCACTTGGGAAGAAAAATACTTTTCTGTGTTTTGAATGGGGAAGATTGTTGGCAAAAGTGAATTAATCTGCCTGAATCAGTCCCATTATTTCTGTACACTAGTCTGGTCATGTCATGAATTCCAGGATTTTGCACTAACTGTGTTTTGGCTTTTTTTTTTTTTTTTTTAAGCTTTAAGATTATTTTGATAAAGATTTAGTGTTTGATTTGTATGCATTCTGCATGTAGTGTTTTTCAAATGTATTATTGCTGGATAGCTTATTTAGGACTAAAAATGGCTCATGGGAAGTTGCATAAAGATTTATGCTTTACTGAATTCCATTAAATCTGTTATTACAAAATAATTTAAACATTTGTGTAGAGTGATAAAAGATTTCAGAGTGATTTTTCAATACACTGTGAAATCTTTTATTAAAAATAAAAGCAACTTTCGAAGGGCTTCTGTTTCGGTGACAATGAATGACCATGATAATCTTTCTTACCAATCCAATTTTCTGATTATCAACCTCAAGTTAGCTGCTGTCTGTGTTTGTTAAAATTCATTCTCATTTTGCTTGGTTGGGTGATTCTTTGGTGTGTGTTTTGGATTTGGGTGGGTGGTGGGAATGCTCTTTTTTTCCTACCCATTTTGTCATCCTTAGCTTGCCCTCCTTAAAGTATACAGACTGGCATGTGATTGCCCATTTAGTTATGATGTCCACCTGGGTAATGTGTAAATTGCAGTAGCTATATTTCTTAATGTTTAAGCATTGTTCTATAGGGGAAGTTAAAAATAAATAATAGAAAAGCCAAATTATGTGTTATATCTGTCTGTATACAGATATATATAAATGTACTCTGCTAATCAGAAATACAGTTGGAAAATACTTATTGTGGAATCTGTTAAACTGATAATACCTCTGTAAATTAATTGTTAACCATTTTCAAAGAAGATTTCAGAGAGCCCTTTAAAAAAAAATTAAGACATAGTTGCAAAAAAAAAAAAGCATTATTGAATTCTATTCACATAGCTATTTAATGACACCAACATTTGATCTTTGTGTCCCGGGTCCCATGAGCCTATTTGCATATTGACAAATGTAATAAAACCCTCCTTTTCTCTCCCCAGCCATTACAACACAAGCTAGCATGGAGTTTCGACGGAAAGGGTCACAAATGTCCACAGACACCATGGTTTCCAATCCTATGTTTGATGCAAGTGAATTTCCTGATAACTATGAAGCAGGAAGAGCTGAGGCTTGTGGGACACTGTGTAGGATTTTTTGTAGCAAGAAGACTGGAGAAGAGATTCTGCCAGCTTATTTATCCAGGTCTTAGAATTTTTTTTGTTTATTTTTCCACTTATGTAGTTGGGGTAGTGAAACTATTGTAGCGTGGGTTGGTAGGCTGAATTGATAAGTAAATGTTCATTTGAAATACCTGCAAATGTCTGTAAGTAATTGTAATTTTTGCTTTAATTCTTCCATTTTATCTATTTGATTAGATTTGGTAAAGAGCCCTAAAACCTTTTTTATTTTAGAAGTGTTACTTGTTCGATTTGACTTTTATTAATTATAGAGATTTGGAAGGACCACATTAATTTTTAAATAAATTTTTAGCATAGTTTTAGACACTGTAGATGGTCTAGATATGTTAGCTGTAAATCCTGCCTCTAAAGAGCTTATTTTCCTAAGTGAGCAAAGTTATGCACACAAGTAACAATGATCCAATAATAATAGGAAGTTGGCACAGATAATGTACTATGGGCATTCAGAGGAAGAAGCAACATACACTTACCCTGGGTGTTCAGGAAAGAGTTGTAGAGGGTTGGATGACTGTGCTCAACTTAGAAAGGATGAATAATAGTATTTTAGATTATAGTAACAAATTGGGATCATCTTATGGAAATCTGTGACCTCAACCAGTCTGTTAATGGCTCTGCTGTCCATTCAGTTGCTCATGGCGGAAACTAGGACTCATTTGAGACTCTACTTTTCTCCCTCTTTATCTTTAGTTGATCAACCAACTTCTGCCTTTCTGCTATTTAACCCTCTTTCTAATCTCCACTCTTTCCCTGCTATGATACATTGAGCCTTTTATTTTTTCCTGAACTGAACTTGTAGTGGCCTCCTATTTTTGTTGACTCTGTTTTGCCCTCCTCAACTGATCATTCACAGCTGCTGAAGTCATGTTAATACCAACAAGAGCATTCATGTGTCTGTGTACCTGCTAGGTTCTCAGAGAGGATTAAAGTGACTATCAGAAGGAACAAAGTACAGAATATAGGTATGAATCAGTCATACATGCAGGGAACTAATCAGAGGTGTCTTAATAGGCTCTTGGCATTAAGTAACAGAAAACCCTCTCAATGTGATATATAAAAAGTGGAATGAGTTATGAGAAACCAGTGCTATTTAGTACATTCTGAGATCAGGACATGCAGCAGGGTCTCATGAAGGGGAAGAACCAGAGACTAGAATGTATTCAAGGACCAAAACAATTTTTCTCTTTTCTATTTCTTTGCCTTCATGGTCTTCTAGAACTGCTTCACTCTTCTCTTCTCTGCAGATCATTTTCTTGTGTTGCAGTATGCTTCTCAGTTCCTAGTTTTCATGGCCTTGGTCTAGGTGACCAGCAGGGCCAATTAGCATCTCTGAATCCTAATTTCAGATTCCTGAGAAAGAGAATCTGATTACTCAGGTATCTTGTCTACCTGTCTTCTAGTCAGCTAGGGCTGTTAAGGTGGGTCACATGTGATGCTTGTATCCCTTCTGTATGGGGTACATTTCTTAGGAGGGAGACTTTTGGTTAGGGAGATACCCCAGATGGTATCAGTAGCAGTAAGGAAGAAGGCTGTGACCATGAGCTTTCTGTCTGATCTATAAGACTGGATGGGTTGGTACTATGACTAACCAAAAAAGCAAATTTGTTAGGAGGCCATTGATGAACTTAGTTTGAACTTGTTGAGTTTGAGGAACCTGTGGGATATTTATCAACAAATATTTATGCTAGATACTGTGCATAAGGAGTACTGGAGTACATCAATTGACATGTCTTGCCCTCAGGTATCCAACATGCTTTTGGCTAATAGATCTGGAGCTCAGGTGAGAATTATGGGCTGGAGATTGACTTGATTATGTTCAGTGGCTTAAGTAAATTTTAAAACCAGGCTAGTGGAGGATATAGCTTGGAGAACTGAGGAAGGCAGCCTGACGAACACCGATATTAGGAGACAGGTGGGGTAAGAGGGTCTGTTCAATGCAATAGCCAAAGAGGTCAAGGAAGAATAAGGAGAGAAGGGAGTAATCAGAGACTTGAATGCTTTAAGAAGGCAGAGTAAGTTAAGACTTAGACATGTCTTCTGGATGTAGCAGTTGAGAGACCGTTGGTTATTTGCTAACAATATTTTAGTTTAGTTGTAGGGAGAAAAGATGGATTAAACCTTCTTAGTACGACGGGCCGATATACCGGCTTTTGCATCGGGGATGGAAAGTGTGGTGGGCCAATATATTGGCTCATACGTAGACCATAGCTAATTACCCTTTGCATTTCTTGCTAGTCGGCTGGCAGAAGATAACACTAAGAGGGTTAAAATTGGTTAGGTAATGATTAGGAGATGAGGAGGTTGTTTCAGAAGAGTTTTGCAGAGAAGAGAAAAATTGCCTTATGGTAGTAGAAGCATACAAGGGCTGTCCGGAAAAAATGCAGCCATAAATGCCTCTGTTTTTCATATTACATGGGTGGATACTTCTGGACAGCACTTGTAGTCCAGTATACAAGTTACTCTTGAGTGATGCAAGATTGAACATATATAGTTGATTGGAGGTTAGAGGAGTAGCTTAAAAGTAAGGTATACTCCTGAGGGTAAGAGGGGAGGGAGAATGTGGGGGGAATTGGGATTGAGCACCAGATATATGGTGATGGAAGGAGAGCTGATTCAGGGTGGCGAGCACATAATGTAATGCATAGATGATGTAATGTAGAGTTGAACACGTGGAAACTATTGCCAACCAATGTCATCCCAATAAATTTAACAATTAAAAATAAAAAAAGTAAGGTATACTCAATGTAAGGTTTACTTTAGGTATATTCTTAAAAAGGAGTCTTATGCAGAGTGACCGTTGAAGAATGAGTTCTATTTTTTTCATTGTCTCCCCAAAAATAATGGGTCAAGGGGAAAAATACACAACATACTTTTTTTCAGGAATTGTCAAATGCAAAATTTACTGACATGGAATTCAGTTCAGTAATTCCTTCAGTTTATTTATAATTACTATAGCCATTTGCTTTGTTTTGTTTTGGTTGCTTTATTTGCAGGTACCTATAAATTTGAGTTGCAAGGCTTAAAACTTCAAGAAGGTATAATTGACTTGAATTTTTGTTTTTTTTTTCTTTTTATTAAGAAAGATAATTTGGTTGTTAGTGTGTTTGATTCTGAATTGTTCTAACTCCAGTAATACCTTTTAAAGGATAGAGGTAGTGAAGAGTGGAAATAGTCTTTCAGATGACAATGTAGAAAATAATAATTATAAAAACAATTGATCAGTTTGTTTAAAAATTTTTTCTTGCTTTCCTAGATTTTACATGCTTTTAATTCAAGGTTTGCAGATAAATGATTATGTGTGTCATCCTGTCTTGGCCAGCGTTATTCTAAACTCCCCTCCTTTGTTCTGCTGTGACTTGAAAGGGATTGATGTTGTGGTTCCTTACTTTATTTCAGCTCTTGAAACCATATTGCCTGACAGGTAAGCTGTCATTCTATACTAGTGTATCAATTGTCGGGTTTGTCCTGGTCTGTTTTGGTGCTTCATGTCCAGTTTTCTAAATTATCCTGTCCAGTTGTCTTCATAGCCTAAGAGAACTCAGTTTACATTCAATAAGTATAGAATATCCAGACCCATCTAATTTGTGAACTTCAGTTCTGATTTGTCCGTGCGCATATTGAATCCTTCTTGGCCTGGGCTAGAGGGGTAAGAGCAACCCTCGTCCAGAGGTCCTACTTTTGTAGAGTAGGCCCCACGTTTAAAATTAATCAATCAGTCAATCAGATTCTAGTTTAATTCTTAACAGTTTAACATAGAGATTCACACATACACAAACACATGAATTGCAGAGTATAAACTCAGTGGAAAATAGTTATTGCATTCTTTGTAAAACCAAACCCAGTGCTTGTATTGTGAAAAATTGGCATAATGTATATTGGGCAGTAGCTAAAAAACATACTTTAGTTTAGAAATACTAATAGCTTTCTTTTTTTTTCTTGTAGAGAACTCTCCAAATTCAAAAGTTATGTAAATCCAACAGAACTGAGAAGATCTTCCATTAACATCCTGCTTTCTTTGTTGCCCCTCCCTCATCACTTTGGCACAGTCAAATCTGAGGTAATGTTTGGTTAACATTTTTTATATATTCTGTTTTTTGTGATAATTCAAGTCAAATTATATTTTTAAAATGGAATGTGCTTTTAAAATCATTTTTCAAATAATTTCAAGTGAAACCACAAAGTTGATTTGTGGTGTTTTTTTCTATCAGTCAGCCAGCATGCGTTGGCCTACCATTTCAAGTAGTGATAGGCTAGTGACTCCTGATAACATGTTGTGTGAGTTAGTGACAGACATAGCACACAGTAACTAATAATAGACTGAGAGAGCCTTGCTTATGAGACTGATCTTTGTCCACTGTGACAGTTCCTACATTGGGCATAGCGTACCACAATAGTCAATGTTAAATATTATTTGTTTCTTCCGTAGGTGGTCCTGGAAGGAAAGTTTAGTAATGATGACAGCTCTTCTTATGATAAACCAATAACTTTTTTGTCCCTGAAGCTGAGACTTGTGAATATACTAATAGGTGCCTTGCAAACGGAAACAGACCCCAACAACACTCAAATGATATTAGGTTTGTGTTCACACATTTTTTTGTAAGTGAAAACCCAGATTCTCTTGACTCCAGGCATGCTCAGGAGGCAGATGTCAGTGATGGGAGCCTAAGTGTATTGAAACTACTTATTCTAAATGAGAGGCAGGATTTATTTGCTTTTATATATGAAAAAATTTAAAGGGGTGAGATAAGGGGAGGAAAGCATTCCAGTTGTCTTGGTAGGTCATTTTACTTAGTTTTATTTGTGTTCTTTGCTTTCTCTTTCCCACTTGTCTTTTCTCTCTCTTCTCCCTCCCCCCTCTTCTCCCTCCCCCCTCTTCTCCCTCCCCCCTCTTCTCTTTCCTGTCCTCCCTCCATACTTCTTCCTCTTCTTCTTCTTCCTGCCAGTTAAATACATGTGAAAATATTTTAAGGTGGGTGTAACTCTGGAATCCATGTTGGAACCCGGCCAAGAGGAAATTGAGTAGCTGTTGCTGTGCTGCTTCCTTCTTCCTTGTCCTAATCATACTGATGCTCCCTTTTCAATGGTGTTTCATCATTATGGCCATTACAATATTTTAAGCCCTCATTACTTCTCTACTTGATTACTGCAGCTGTCTCTTACTGTACTTTTTGACTTTTCACCAAAGCCAATGGTGTGGTCCTAGGTACAGGTATTCTGGAAGTGAATAGCCTGTCTTTTATCCTTGGGCAAGTCTCATTGCAGAGATTGGAATACCCTCATAAAGTAGATCACAGCAGAAGGCAGTGTTGATTGCATGTTATGTTAAGTGTTTCCAGTGTTGAGAGAGAGGAAACCAAAATAGCAAGGAAGACTTCATAGGGGGAAGTAGAAGTTAAATTGGATCTTGTAGGGCAGGATTAGAATAGGCAGAAATGAGGTTAGGATTTTATTCCAGAGAGGAAATGATGGCCAAAGAATTGTGGATGGCAATAGTGGTTGGAGTGGGCGCTCAAGAAGTATAGTATGTTATACAGTGAGAAGGTGGACTAGATAGAGAAGAATAAAGTAAATCATTTTGGAAATGAATTGAAGGAACAAAGGTTAATTTTCACTCTGAAATAGCTTCTAAGTTGTAGTATTTTGAGTTATTCAAGTAACATGTCACTTGAAATCAGATAATTTCTACAGTTGGTAATTTAGTGTTGCTTTACTCTTGTTCTGAAGAATTCCCTTGTACATTCCAAGGAAGAACCTGTGGTCACTATTGCCATAGATTGGCAGAATTGTGTCTGTCCTATCGTTATCCACTATGGATAAGAGTATTCCCCCATTGGGATGAGAAGCAATGTGCTAGGCTCATCTTATTGTTTCTGCCCAAGCCTTTTTAGATTGTGAGTTCCTTGATAATAAATACATGCGGCTTGCCTTCGGAATAGCAGCCATGGCTAAGCCCTGAGCCATGTGACTTTAATCATTCTCCAAAAGCAGTTTGTCAGAAAGAGATAGTTGTGATTTTTATTTTATTTTTTAAAGCATTTAGTATCTGAATTTTAAAGTATTCTATAATATTTTTCTTCATTTGTATAACCCTTGAAATTGAGATGTATACATCCAGTCTTTCATACCAATTAAAAAATATCTGATAATGGCCACATTTTTATATAAAGCAGAGTTTGACCTCCAGATTTATTTTAGAAAATGCGATTTGAAAACTTTGGAGACAGGTGATAATCAGGGAACTTCTAGAGTATCTTTTCTGACCAATCAACAGATTTATAAGTAATTAATTATATGAAAATTTCAGGAATACTCAGGTAAAATCATATATTCTTTACTAATTGAGTTATTTTAGCCATTTTAGTGTTCTTGTCATATATTTAAATAAAATGCTTTTTTGTTGTTGTTGTTGTTGTTGTTATAGGGGCGATGTTAAATATTGTTCAAGATTCAGCACTTTTAGAAGCCATTGGTTGCCAAATGGAGATGGTAAGAAGCATACTAACATGTAATCTGTCAGGATATCAACTTCTGATTTTGTGTAAATTATATTCAAAAATGTCTGTCCTTGTGATTTTTAAAGGCATTTGTTTGTAAATTCAGCTTATTAATTCAGAAGTATCCTATTTTAAAATTATTTTGAGGCTTCTTACCTTTCACTGCCTCATCAAGCTATACATTAATTAGGTCCATGACAGAGATTCTGCATGAGAGAAATTACACCTAAATGCAGTATTTATTCCTGAACCGTGTGTACTTACAGCTCTTCTTTTGCTGTGCTGGTGAACTGGCTTGCATAATCTAGAAAAATCCCTCTACTCCATAATTTCTTTCATCCCTAGTAGATCTAGTACTGGCTGTTAGCAAGCATCTAGTGTACCCTTTTCCTTCTCATCAGCTCTTTCTAGACCCTTTAAACCAAAATTTGAAGGTCCTCCAAAGTACCAGTGATTCTATCAATAAGTCAGAAAAGCTTCCCAGAGACTCCCAGTGGCTCCTGCTGCTTTTTCAGACGGTGATCCCTTTACCTGAAGTAGAGACAAGGGAATGGGGAAATTAATGGAGTATACTGGAGTGAGCTGGGTAGATGTAGGATGACTGATCAAATTATTATTAAGGAAATAATATTCATGTCCCAGTAAATAGCTAATAACCAACTTATCTGGATGCAATGAATTGTGTTTATATGGGGAAGAATGAAGGAAATCTTTAATAGATCCCTTTTTTAGCCCCTACTTTTTTAGCCCCTATACCTATAAGGAGTAATCTTTATACTAACCAGAGTATATTATTGTCTGTGTTTTATGATATAACTACTTTTGAGAATTTTTTGTTTATGTGTATTTGGTTTTTATTTGTATTTCTCTTCTGAAATTTTGCTTGGAAGCACTAGGAATTTCTTTAAAGACCCAGAGTCTTTTAGCTAGTGAAGTCTCATGAAGATGGAAGTGGTCCTGGGTTGCCCCTTTGTAAATAGCAGCAAAGAAGACCCCAGAATGGGCACCTGTAATCATCAGACCCTTCACACCCTTCAGTAGATGGTGTTTATGCAAAAACCCCACAGCAGTTTTAATCCCTTGTCAATCTTTTCTGTGTATCAGCTTGTGCTGTTTATTTGGTACATTCCGTTTTATCAACATGGCTTTTAATGCTTGATCTCTATACTAGAAAACTATGGATGTAGCCCTCAAATATTTGATTCATTTTTATTTGACTAGGGTGGTGGAGAAAACAACCTGAAGAGTCATAGTCGCACTAACAGTGGTATTAGTTCAGCCAGTGGTGGAAGCACAGAGCCCACAACTCCCGATAGTGAAAGACCTGCTCAAGCTCTCCTAAGAGATTATGGTAAGCCGTGTTTGTTTTTTGAAATACAAAATTTATAGAATGACTTTTAATGCCCAGATATACAAAACAAGCAAGCGAACATTTTTAACACAAGTTTAATGTTCATGATTTATATATACACACAGATACATATATGTGTGTATGTATAATGAAGCTATTAGTCTAAAAGATTAAGAAAAAGAAATTTGTGAATTTAGCTCTATAACTTTTAGTAGTTAGATTCTCGGTAGTTTTAGATTTTATAAATGATGGTAATGGGTGATCAGGAAAGATTTCTGGATTCTGTACCAGCTGCTGGTAATAAGAGTCAAATAGGATGTGAGCTCTGCCTTAGAATCTGATGGCAGAGTCAGCTAGTACAGTCAGTTGTTGCAGTGTGGTAAGGGGCGGTGATAAGATATGCATGAGATGGGAACCCAGAGGACAGTCTTGGTGTTTAAAATCTCTGTACCATATCTGGTTAGCTTTTTCAGTCACAGACTTTCAGTCAGAGTAAGGAAACATGCCAGCAGGACATCCTATTCAATGATGTCCTTTACCCTGGGCAATTACTTTATGGGTTCTGTGAGTTTGTGGGTGTCTTTATATTTTTACACACTACATTAATACTAATAGTGTATTGAATCTTTAAGTATTAATCCAACTAGATTGGAATGAAATCTAGATCCTTAGATGTGAGTTTAATTTTTAATCACCTGGGGAGTTCATGAGCCTGGAACTCCAGGCATGTTTCTATGGTTTAAATTTGCTTTAAGTATCTTTGAGCATGTCAAATCCATAAGGTCATTATGTGGATATTCAACACATTTAATATTACATTTATAAAGAAATTATTTAAATTGTTATCTTACTCATTATGTTCATAGATTTAAGTGTACTGTAGGTGAAAATTTGTTTATTCTGGGTAGTTTATCCATGTTTTCTAAAACACTTTTAAACTAAGGAAATTTTTTTCATTATTGTATGTGTTCTAATCTAAGTGTTTAAAGTGATTATTGTTTGTCTCAGCATTTTGAACTGGTGTTAGTGAGTTCTGCTGTTCTGCTTGTAATGTCGTAAAATATATTTTACTAAGAAATCCAGATTTGTGTCAGTGTCGCATGATTGTCTCTTTAATGATCATTCCTTTTTCTGTTGTCACTGCCCTCTTTCTGATAGGATCGACAGGTATAATGTCCCTAAAGCTTCCTTTATAAATTTAATTTAACTTGTCCTAATTTATTATTAACTAAGTGGTCACTATTTTTAAATATAGAATTGAAGGACAAATAAAAACACTAAATGACTTGTTTATTTAATTTTTAGAAATATTAAAGTAGTCTTGGAGAGTTAAATGTTAAAATGTGTCTTAAGCAATGCATGTGACTTTTGATGGTTTAAACCCTATAAATAACTTCTGTGTATGCTTTAGCATAATTTCCAACATCTGAGGAGATTCTAAGATTTGAATTCTTTCCTCCATGTAAAATTCCAAGGAAATAATTGATAGTCTTTCATTGTTTTGTTTCTTTTTTGAAAATGTAACTCTATGAGTTAATTTAGAAATTTTAAAATTTATATTGTTACAAGAATGATTTTGAAATTGCCAAATCCCAGTGGATGTCTGTATGAAAGTACCCAAGCTGGGAACTAAAATCTGCTCTGGTCTAGTGTGTCTGCTTTGTGCACTGTTGTTAAGTCAGGCTTGATGCTCAGGCCAGTGGGGCGGGAGCATAATAGCACTGTGTGGGTTCCCATCGTGCTCAACTGTGGCTGCTATGGACTGTGCCTGGTGGAATGCTGTGCTTCTCGTTACTAATGCTTAGTTGTTTTCCCTCCCTGTGGGGTGTGGCGTTGGGGTTATATCCTAGCTCTTAATACAGATTCAGCTGCTGGGCTCCTGATTCGCAGCATTCATCTTGTCACCCAAAGACTCAACTCCCAGTGGCGGCAAGACATGAGCATATCGCTGGCAGCTCTCGAGCTCCTCTCTGGCCTGGCCAAGGTGAGAAGGACAGTTCTTTTATGTTAGCCCAGCAGCCTTGGTCCATGGCTGCTTTTTTACCTACCCCTTGGTGTGAGTATTGCAGTGTTAGTTATATTCAAACATAGGTTATATTCAAAGTGTGCAAAAATGAACCTTCAAGTGAGATCTCACACAATGAGCTTCACTTATTTTGATTCTGTATTTGCTTATAATATCTTTAAATTTTCAGCATGACATTTTGTGCCATAAGAGGATCATCTAATTTTAATAAGCAAATACAGGCTTGGTAAAGGAAAAGAGCTCTTTTTATAAAGAGCAGTTGTCCTAAAACATGCCATCAGAGACTATTTGTGACTCTTTCATCTTTCCTTATCAGAGATAGGTTGCAAATTTCTCTACTTTCAAATTTCTTTCACAGCTATTATTCAGTTTTGTAGAACCTTAGAGGTAGGTGACCATTTGCACTTCTGTACCGTATTTTCCGGCGTATAAGACGACCGGGCGTATAAGACGACCCCCCTAATTTTACAGTTAAAACATAGGTTTAGGCCTATATTCGCTGTATAAGACTACCCCCCACTTCCGAGGCTGTAGTCTTATACAGCGAATATAGGCCTAAACCTATGTTGTTGTTGTTTTTTACATATATTTTTATTTTATTTA
>PVKE010028877.1:0-20630 GCA_004027555.1 Craseonycteris thonglongyai
AAAGATGATAGGATGGAAAAGGAAATTAGAAAATGAGCATGTCTACATGGCTAAAATGAGACATGATGACATCTTTAATGGCTAAGTCTGAAATGAAATCTTTTTCTTGACTGAATTGTTATCAGGAATGCCAAAGAAGTAAGTAAAAGTGATCAAGGTAGCACCAACATTTTTATCCTTTTTAGTCTATTATAATTCATCGACTAATTGTAGCTCAGGAAATATATGTTTGGAACAGTTTACCATTCAGACAGGCATGTTCAGAACAGTCTGACAAAAAATTAGTCTAAAATGTTTATCTTATATTTGGGATATGAAATAGGCAGTCGTTTTCTATGAATACAAAATGGGGTATGCTGCCTGGTTATGCTGGCTTCCTTCCACAAGCCCAGCACCCTGGCAGCTACTGACTCTTAGGAATTTTGCTCATAATTAGCATAAGCTGCCACCTGCTAAGTTAAGGCATTTTTGGTCATGGCCTAGATTCGAAAAACTGAAGAGTTAGACTTCTTATAGGCATGATTATTCTTAGATGGAGATTCAGACATTTTTAAACATGCTTTTCTACTATACACACACACACGCACACACACACACACACACACAACATTATTAATACAAATTATTTTTAGTAGAAACAAAAGCAAACTTTTTAAAGCAAATAATAGGGAATTTTTTTAAATTTCTCAAACTACTTTGCGTTTCATGTCATTTAATCTTTAGAACAACCCTGTGATCAACCCCATTTTAATGTAAATAAATCTGAGAAATTTTAGATGACATATAATATAGTTACTAATATGGTATTTTAAGTTGCATCTTCAAACCCTAACTACACTGGCTTTTTGCTAATACATCATTCTCAGTTTTGACTACCAGCTTTGGGGTCTTACTAATACAGTATCACATTTGGCATGGGCTTGAAATCTGAGTATAAAATTGTGACTGTAGCCCAGCACTGTCTCAGGGCTTTAAGTCGCAGAAATATATCATGTATTTGCCTCAGAACAAAAGGAGTAATTCTATTGCAGCAGAATTTACCCCAGTTGTGTAGATGTGCCTATACAATTAAATTTCAGATTTCTACTCTTCGATATTCATGAAAAAGTCTGTTTAGATTAGGTGGTTAGTTAAAGGAATACTTATATCTCTCATGTACATTTAACCATCTTGTCCACTATAACTTTACTGTCTGGTGTCAGAAGTGTGGGGAAAAAAAACAACTTTGGACAGTACTGATTTTTTGACTGTTAGTTTCCTCTTAAGTAGATTGTTGTCATCTCTTTTTTTAAGTCTAATTCTGTAGTTTGTTTTTGATAAAATGATAAAATGTTCCCCAGAAGAAAGCACATGGATTTAGGAGTCTCTCTTACTATGTTTATATTAGGCTTTATTTTAAAGGCAAGCGAGACTGCTTCACATAAAACAACTCCAAGCTTCCAAGAAATCATTAAGAGAAGGCAGAGACGAGCAGAAACACCTCTTCACTAACACTGACACAGTTGCCATGGACTTGCATAAGCAATGGGAGAACACAGAGACTAACTGGCACAAGGAAAAGATGGAGTTACTGGACCAGTTTGATAATGAAAGGAAGGAATGGGAAAGCCAATGGAAGATCATGCAGAAGAAGATAGAGGAGGTACAAGTTGACTGGTTTTGAATATTCTGGAAACTTAAAGATCAGAATGAAAATTCTGTTAAAGTTTGTTCTGTATTAAAAACTACTTTTATTTTCTTTATTCCACTTAAGAGATGCATGTCTCAGTGACATTTACTAGACTAAAAATAGCATAATTTTACTAATGATATCATAGGGACAAGGCTTATTTTATAAACTTGCATGAAAATTAAGAACTTGAAAGTGTATCAATTTATTGTTTTCTGACTAGAGTGCCCTGGTATCAAAATAGAGGTATGTATTTTGCGTGAGTTTTCAAATACTGGCTCTAGGAGGAAAACATAAGGAAGACAGAATTGGTGAAAAATATAGTACCTGTATTGGCAAAATTACAATTGTGCATTAAAATGCAAATATTTCCTAAGATGATGTGTGAATGTCTACTAAAGAAAATTACAAACTAGCTAATTCAGTATAATCTAAAGGAGTGTCATATCTCAAACAGAAAATGTTAGTGGACATGATATTTATTCTGGTAGGGTATGCCACATTTATTGGCATGTGTATGAGGAAAGGAGTAATGAAAATTGACATGCCATGACTTTGATACAAATAACTATTTCATCCCCATTAACCACCACTCAGCCTATTGGGCCTGAAATATTTAAGTATTTACATTGATGTATATTCAAGCGTGTTCCAACTGAAAAGTATACCGGTATTTGCTTTCCTCTGGTAGCATCTGTGGAATTGAATTACATGGTTTTGTGTACATTGCCAAAGCAACTATTTTAACAGACTCTAGCTTTTATTCAGAGGCAATCGAAGCTGGTGCTTTCAGTGTTTAAACTGCAAATACGTTTTCTTATTAACAGCCATGTAACTCTTTGTGAATAAAATAAAAATTGGCATGCTCCAAGAAATTAAACAAACAAACAAAAAATAGTAACTATTAAACTATTCTTCTGAAATAGAGCTGAGAATGCAGGCATGTAGTATATAATTAAAAATTGAAGGGATAATCCATTGCTTGTCTTTCTGTAGTTTGGAAAATGTGTGTTGCTCACTCTCTTAATTCTTCCACCCAGGGACTCAGATTGGATTAATAAAGAGGTGCTTAGGTCAAGTCAAAATTTGCATCTTCAATCAGAAACCTGAGTTGTGGGTCATTGGCCCCCAAAGGTTTGCAAGATTTAGTTAGTAGTAATAGTCTCAGGTAATTCTGGCATCCAAGCAAAATAATTAAGGCGTCAGGATTAGTCTAGCCAATTGTTTAAGCCTTGTAGCAAAAATACTCTACTGTCAGGTTACATCTATTATTGTAAAAAATTATTCTGACAGCTCTGTAGATTCCACCTATAGTAGATATTAGTTGTAGCGATTAACAGGCATTAAACATACTTTAAACTTAAGATGACAGTCCATACAAATACTGTCCCTTCTGACATCAAGGAGACATAAGGGGTGTAATTCTTCACCTTGGACAGTGGCTATGGTGCTACGTATGGCTTGCTGTTTGAAGTATATGTTTAGATAATGTGCTTACCCGAAATAACCAAATATGATGTTCTTCAATACTTTAATGCTAGCATTGTGCTCCTCTTATCATACTAGTATCCATTTATTTTCTACTCCCAGCTTTGCAGGCCATGAGAACGTACCTTTTATACATCCTTCTTATAGGCTACAAAGCTAGGAATAGAAAAGCTTGAGAAAAGAAAGGTATCCTCACATATTACAGAGAATTAAGACAATTTGTTCTGAACTAATTAAAAATCAACACTTGGAGAAATTATACCAGAAGTCATAATAGACTATTGTTTATCACAAGTTATAATAATATTACAAGTTCTGTATATTAAATTGGATGCAAATTATGCAGCCATGTATTAGAGAATTGTAGATTTCCAGGAGCACACATAGAACTTTAGTGGTTCCAAATGATAATATATCATCTAGTGAAAGGACCCAGCATTAGGTATTAAGATGTTAATGATTCTCTGTTCAGCCACTGTTCACAGTCATTGTATTTGCTATTCTAAAGCCAAGATATACATACTTGGATCATTAGAAACCTGGAATAATCCAGATTGAAACCCTGGATAGAATCCAGAGATGCCTGGGAAATTTTTTTTTTTAATACATTGCAACCTTTCCTGCTTATGATCAGATAACTATTGACAAGGGCGGGGTACCAGATAACACAGATTCCCTTACACAGAATAAATTTCCATCAATAATATCATTATTTGCTTATTCATATTTCACTTAAGTTCCCAAGAGAATTAATGAGGGCATATAAAATTCTACAGAAGGTACTGTTTGTCAAAGCAAATGAGAAAGATAAGATAAAGACAAGTGGAAGGATGGTATGTAAATTGTAGGTAGCAAGTCTGTCTTTCTACTAGCTAACATGAAAATTATCAGATGCACATTTCTCAGTATTCAGAAAGCAA
Source organism: Craseonycteris thonglongyai (assembly GCA_004027555.1). Classification (NCBI taxonomy): domain Eukaryota; kingdom Metazoa; phylum Chordata; class Mammalia; order Chiroptera; family Craseonycteridae; genus Craseonycteris; species Craseonycteris thonglongyai. Next base: position 4,078 of record PVKE010028877.1, read on the forward strand.
AGGCAAACTTATTTCCCAGGAATAGCCCTTCTGTTTCTGGTTTAGAAACTAAAGCAATTTTATTTCTACCCATGACTACTCAAAAAGAAGATATCACTAACAGCATTCTTAGATTTAACATCGTACTTTTGAGGGTTGCTTCTTTTAATATCCTCAAGATCAGCCAAAATGATAGTGCCCACAACAATTCAGTATAAATAATCTCACAGAGACCAAAGCAATTGATTCATGGCTGCAATATGGTGCTATCTTGAGTTCACCCAATGACAGATTTATAAGTACCTAGGGAAACAAATGCACTACATATCCTTCAGACATCAACTATATATAGTGCTTCTCTCATCTGAGATTTAGGTAAATACTGAGCAGCAATATATCTGTTATTCCTTAAATAATAGCTGTAGAACAGATATAGGTTGTGGCTATAAAATAGAGTTGTTTGCTTTAATAGTTATTTGATAGTCTCTTTTGAAATTTGACAAGCTTTCCCAGAACTCAAACAGAAAGAGAAAACATTTATTTCCTCTATTAAGGGATGAGGTGAGCGATTGCCTACAGGTTAATGAAGTTCTCATCAAGAAATAATTTGGGGTTTACTTTAACGTAGACTAATAGATGATCAAAGCCTAGAGTTCTTTATATTACATAGTGTGGGGTCACATTTGTTTTAATCAAGACAAGAAACTTTTTGAATGTGTATAGTTTGGGCATTTAAAAAAATCTCAGTAATACTTAGCCCTCACCAATGTAACTTCTAAAAGGAACACCCTTTGATAACAAATTGTCTACTCAGAGATCAGAATGAACTGACTGTATGAGATTGTCTGCTATTTAGATAGATAAATGTTTCATATAAGTGGGATCATATATGTAAAAACATGACTTTCATTTTAAACTCTTGATTCTCTCTGAAAGCAACTAGAGAGCATGATTAGTAATTGATTCAGGTCATTGGCAAATGAGTTAGCAAGGAAAAAAGTTTTATCTTTGTTTTACTTACAGCTTTGCCATGAAGTAAAGCTTCGGAGGAAAATCAACATGCATGAACGTACTAAGGCCATTGATCTTGATTGTGAGAAAGCCATTCAAGATCAAGCGGTGGAATCTCCTCCAAATTACCCCAATTCAGGTCAATGTGAATTTATAAGGATGAATTGCAGGGATGGTCTGAAAAATGAAAATCAAACAGAGCAGAGCTTACTTGGTGAAAAAAGTCAAATATGTAAGGAACAAAAAGCAACAAAAAAATCTAAAGTAGGGTTTATGGATCCTTTGGCCATAGACTACCCAAAGGAAAATGAAGCCTGGCCTGACCTGAGGACTTCTGAGGAAGAGAGCAAGGGCTGTTCTGGTGCCCTCAACACAGTAAGTAAGATGTGACTGGTCTACAACTGTTTCTAAAGAAATGTTTACATTTCCAGAGTTTCAGCGTGCTAACACACTGTTGCTTATATGTATAAAGGCTCTTGAAGAACTTGCTAAAGTTAGTGAAGAATTATGCAGCTTTCAAGAGGAAATACGAAAGCATTCTACCCACAGAAGGTAGGCTGGTACATCTATGATTATTTTATGTTGGAAAACCCAGAAAAGTAGTTTTCATTTAATGAATTCAAGGTATCTCCTCCTTACATTTTGTTGGTAAGAATTCAGGGAAGCCAGGATAGCTCAGCGAGTTAAGCATTTGCTTTGCAGCCCTGGGGAGCGAGGATTGAGTCCCGGCCCCAGCTTATGTGGACCCATATGCTGAATTAGGTTGTGCTTCCCATGTGGGAAGCCCCCAGTTTGGTTCTCACTCCCCTGGTTCAGCCCCTGGCTCTATGGGGTGTGCCTCCCATGCAGGAGACCCCCAGCCCAGTTCCCGCCCTGCATAGGCCCCTCACCCACCTGTGTGGAACTGAACCATGTTGAAAACTGATGATGTACAACTATGGAGATTGCTTTGGGCCCTCCCCTTTCTCTCTGTCTGTTTCTGTCTCTAGCTGTCAAAAACAGTAAAATAAATCCTTTAAAAAAAGAGCTTATCATAAATAAAGTTACCAGTAATATACCATGTTTTATAATTCTTTAGGATGAAGTCAGATTCTTTTCTCCAGGAAATGCCAAATGTAATTAACAAATCTCCAGGAGACCACATGATCAACAATGGCCAGTGCATTCTTCCAATCAGTTTAGAAAAAGAAAAGCAGAAAAATAAAAAGAATCTGAGTTGTACTGATATGCTTCAAAGCAAGTCTGTGGAACAATATGGAATTGATACAATTGATTTGCAAAAATATGAAATTCCACCAGTTCCTCCACCAAGAAGCACATCTAGAAATTTCCCCAGCTCATATTCTGAACAAGTCTATGAAAGTTTGAAGGAAAGTTTAGATTCCAATAGCTGGGTGGCCTCTGAGGGTCAAGATGAAAGGAACTGCAGTTCTCATTTCATTTTGAGGCATGAGGAGATGCCTACACTGTGTCTAAATGAAGGGAAGACTTTGAAAGACGGCACCATATTTTCTTCTTTGGCACCAGAAGCCAAAATAGATAACAAACCTCCACATAATGAGAATGTTGGACTTGGAATATGGTCATGTGACACTGTAATGGATGGAAGAAATAGCCCCTCTACCTTGTGGTTTCAGAGAACCTGCTCTACTCTCAATAAGTCAAAATATGAAAAAGTGATCTCAGATCACCCTGCTGAATCTCATCCTGACCTTTATATGAGCAATGACTGTAGTTCTTCTGTGACTCAGAGTAGTGACCCACTTAGAAGTTTCAGTTGTGGCTTTGAAAGGACTACGAGGAATGAAAAGTTGGCAGCAAAAATTGATGAATTTAATAGAATTGTATTTAGAACCGATAGAAATTATTATGCAATACAACAAGATCAAAGCAACTCAGAATCATCTGAAGATCTTAAGCCTGGTGATACCTTAATTATTGGTAACTTATCAGAAAATGACAATGGGTCTAATATTCTGAAAACCAGTGCCCAAATGTCTATGCCTAGGGAAAATGTGCCTAATAATCCCACCAAAAAATCCACAACAGGCCTAGTCAGTCAAATGCAGGAACACACAAGTCCCAGCAGTTATAGGAATATGCTCCATGAACATGATTGGCGACCAAGTAATTTGTCTGACCGACCAAAATCAGCTGATTCCAGGTCAAATTATGGTGTTGTAGAAAAGCTACTGAAAACCTATGAGACATCAGCAGGGTCTGCATTGCAAAATTCTAAATGCTTCCAGGAAAATTGGACCAAATGTAATTCTGACATCAGTGTTGGGGCCACATTAAATCAACATTTAGAAATGCTCCAAGTAGAGCAAGAGCTTCAGCGGAAGACAGCTAAGTGTGGGGCACAGCAAGTGAAACAAGGAGTAGATTGGAAAAAGATAACAGAGGTGAGAAAGCAATTAAAATATTTTCATAGAACTGCATTCGTATTTAGCCATGGATCAAAGTTCAGTTGTCTATTCATATGAATAGAATGTAGGCACATGCTTTAGCCGCTTTTTAACTTCTTGACCCTTTGTGAACAAATATAAACTTGAGGATTGTAACTCAAGATGAATTTTTTTTAAGTGTAATTGTTAAGACTGGAGATAACACAACTTTTCTAAAATTCTGAAATAGAATAACTTAAATAGAATAAATAGGCTTGAGAATCTCAAGAGAGCATAAACTCACTAAGAAAAATAATGACAAAAATATATATTTTGAAAGACAGTTTCACCAAAAAAAAGAGCAATTTTTTTTGTAAGTTTCTGTCTCGAAAAAGTATTCTAAACATGTGTTTGTTGATCTATAGACATTTATTCTTTTAAAATGTTTATGTTTTTGAAAGAATAGGGCAAATATTTTTAAAATAATTTGAACCTTTAAGTTTACAGCTGTGATTCGTTGAGTCATTCCCAGTATTTGATTCTTGTTTTTTTCTCATGGGATTAGTCACATGATTGAGAATATAGGTAAAACGCATAATTTAAAATAGTGCCTTTTAAAGTTCGCTTATTTGTGGAGCTAACAGACAGTATAAAAAAATCATATTATAGCTTTAAAACATTTAAGATCCTTATTTATATAAATTCTTAGCATAAGTATTGCCAAATACATTGATATTGTTATCTTATATTTGTTCTAGTCTGCTTATAAGAGTATAATCTTTATTAGTTATAGGAGAAAAAGAAATAGAAGATATTAATATTTACAGTGAAGAACTATCCAAGTCTCTTTTGATGTATAATTTACAAAAATTTACAAGATGACATATTGTTATATTTTGATGCTAATGCTATAAAAATCCTAGTTTTACATAATGCAATATATATGCAGCATAATTTTAAGCTATTCAGGTTTCTGATGTAAAAAAATTTAATGTGATTTTCAAACCCTACCAAAATACCAGTTTTCATCCATTTTATCAGAAAACTTGTCCAAGTTTACACAAGATACATTTTTACTTGAGCCCATAGACACCTGTAAGGTCCTGTTAAAAAGGTCAATAAGAACCAAATGTTTAAAATGTGTCATAGAAGCTTAAAAAAATTTTTTTTAATTACAAACGTCTAAGACTGCTTTACTTTCGTTAAAATTAAAAGGAAAGAAGGGGGAAAAGACAAGGAAAGGAAGGAAATGATTTTCAATAATCAGATGATGTCCAATATTGATAGTATCTCTTTTAGCAATTTAAAAAATTTTGAGAGCTAACAATAGTGGTTCATAGTGGGAGGAGTGGGGGGAAGATAGCATCAGATAAACCATTTGGTGTTTTGCATGTCTTTTGCTTATGACCTCTAAAAGTGTCAATAACGACAAAAATGAACACAGTTTCTTCTATAAATTATCTTTGTTTTTAAATGACACTAGAATGTAATATCTTAATAAAAAACATCTGTAATTCCATCATACCAAAGTTATCTAACATGAACTTCTGAGTACTGAACTTATAATTTGTTCTAAAAGGAGATCAGTTGTATTAAAATTGGCCAGTGTGGAGAGATCTGCAAGATTATTAAATGCCATATTCCACATTAAAAGTCAATTGCTCTGATAAAATGTTCAAGACCACAAATATTAGACAACTATCTTTAGTTTCTAATGATTTTTCTTCTTGTAAATATGCTATTGCATTCATCCCATTGTTGGCATCCATAAAATATTAAGCCCATTGTTGGTACCAGCAGAATGAGATGAATGTTTTCTTTTGTGTCTTAGGAATCCATGGAAGTGAAATCTTCACATGGGAAAGGATTTTCTCGACCTGCCAGACCAGCAAATCGCCGTCTCCCATCCAGATGGGCACCCAGATCTCCATCGGCACCCCCCGCCTTGAGGAGGACTGCTCACAGCTGTGCTTTTTCTCTGCGATCTGAAGCATCAATGGTCTGAGTCTCGGCCTGGATTGCTAGATTCCAACAGTCCCGATTGCCAAACAGAGCATTCTAAGTGTTTACAGCCAGTCCTGTTTCTTCTCTATCTTTCAAGATCACTGGGACAATTTAAATCTTAACTTTACATCAGTCTTCAGTGTTTTTAATCTCTGGAATAATTACCTTTTTGTATGCTGATTTCTTAGATCAAATTTGTTTAATGCCATCCTCATTAATTTGACAGTATGATTTAAGTAGAAACAATGTACTATATTGTATATTCTAACTTCCTTGCAAATGTAGAAAGCAAGGTTGTGTGCATGGCTATGTGTTTGTAGGTGCATGTATTGAAATAAGTACCCTAGTATGTATTTAGGTAAGAACACTTATGTGCTAGTGTTAACTTTGAAATTATAACATGCATACCTATATATTCTTTGTGTTTATTTAAAACTTTTGAAAATATACAGTAGTACTTATATTTTGTATACCTTTTCATAGGTATCCACATAAGACATTGGAGGTACATATATTAATTAATTAACCGCTTCCCTGACCATAACCACACTGAAAAATAAGTATTATACACATATCTAACAGTAGCAGATTTCTATATGCAACTCACAAACGGTTTCTTTATATAAAGGATAATACTATTGTTTTCCTGTTTTACTCTTTTAAATTAAAAAAAAAATAGTCACCATTTTAACTGATCAGCCTTCTAAAACAAATAAAATGTTCACAAAGCTTTTCTATATCATTTGGTAGTCTGTCATGACTTTTACTATATGACTTGATTCTCAGAGCCAGTATCATGAGACTACCTTATAAACAATATTTAAAAATGAATTTATTTTGTCAAATTCAGTAACAAACATTCTTTAAATGGCATATAAAAATTCAATTATGCTAAATTTTATTTTTTGTTAAAATTATAATAAGCTTTAATTCAGCTATTTGGAGTCATACATAGTTAGAGGTAAGTTACTTTTTCCTTTTTCTAATCTTTTTCCTAAAATTAACAGATAAAAGACTAATTTACTTTTCTATGAACAAGGAAGATAAAGAATGATATTTCATTGAGAGCTGAATTGTAGTATATTTCTTATAATGTGCTATATAAAAAAGCCTTAAACTAAACTGGCACTCTTGAGTAGTGGAAGGGACAGAAACATGTATTTTGGCCACAGTTTATGTACAGTGAACACATAAAATCTATACTGAGAACTGACAGAAATATGAATGTTGAGATGCTTGGAATTCTGCATGGAAGTTCTAACTAATTTTGCTTTCCATTGTCTCTATAAAAACTCTGTTATTAGATATTAAGTCTATTTAAGCTTTTATTTTATTACCAAAATGATTAAGAAATTCTTATGACAAAAGTATTTTAAGGGCCTTCTCCTTATGTTATATTCTAACAGTTTTGAGAAATTCACTTTATAATACACCGTGACGAAATGATTTCCAAATCCCAGGCTGCCTTAAAAAGCTCAAGACTGTTGCATGGTGATAGACAGATTCATACTTCAATAAGGAGAGTTTCCAGGAGTTGGCCTGAATTATACTTCTAGAATGTGAGGTTGGAGCAGATGGTAGGTAAGGGCTATAGATACACTCTTAATGCTTGTTTCTTTCAGGAATATCCTTTACAAGGGGAAGTCTGTGAGCGAAAAGTAACCTAGATACCAAGTGATGTCACTCATATGATATGCATGCCACCTAGAAGGCAGAAAACACAGGGGAGGTGGTAACCTGTGGCATAAAATGATGGACTTGTTAGGAAGATGTCTCCTGTGTAGCATTGGAGAGCCTGCCAAGAACTGTGTGACATACCTGTTCCTCTCTATCACTGTATTCCAGGTAGTCGGATGTAAATCTGTGGTTTTGACCTTTAGTTACAAGTCAGAATATTGAAGACCTTTTCACAAAATTAGATTACTGATCTCACCTCATAATTACTAAAGCAGAATTTCCAGGGTGGAGAGTGGGAATCTGGAGTCTTTAATAAAACAAAGCAAAAACAAAAGCAAAATATTTAATGATTAGGGAGATGGGGAAGGAGTAACACTGATACCCAAAAGAATGGGTATTGTCAGGTCATGTTACTGCCCTGGGACTTGCCATTGTTATCTGTAAATTAAACAGGTTATGTGTCAGGCTTCACAATTTTAAGCCACATTTTTTATTACTGGTGAATTTAAACAGTGGGACACATTTTAACATATTCTTATGTGGACTAAAATCAGAAAATATTAGAGCTGAAAATTTCTGAGCATCTCGTCCAACTCCTTGATTGTAAAGCTGAAGAATTTAAAAGATCATTTGAATGTTCTGTTGTCTATTTTAGAGTATTTTATAAATTTTTATGAAAAAAATACCTATCAGGTAAATGGAAATTACCCTTGAAAAATATTTTTTAATCTGTTGTAATTTTAATCAGTACTGTTCTACTTCAGATGGGCATTTTCCTCCCAACACCATACACTTCATTATGCCATCATTGCTAGATTTAAAGGATTTGTAAACATTTCAGAAATATTTGATTAGAAACATTTGTGAAGTTTTTCCTAGCAGACTTTTGGGAGAAAAAATATTTCAGTTGAGGATTGCTGATATTATGGGTTATCTCAGAAAGGAAAAGAATGAGGCAGAGAGGAATGCTTGTTTCTGTGTATGTGTATATGTGTGTGTCCGCACAACCTTTGCATGAGTTCTCTATATTGCCTTATGTCAAAACCAAATGTAAAAATATAAGTGATATTTGTATAGTTCACTTTATCAAAAATTATAACTTTCATTTGTTTTTACATAGACAATGAAGATAACCAGATATTACCATGCACAGAACATGAAATACTCCTACATAGAGGATTTAGCCAGATTCCTTTTCATCCTGAGAAAACTTCTGGACCTAAAACTTGATAATCTGCTTCTCTACAAAGATTTTTAAAACTATTTTAGGCACATTTGCTGACAACCACTACTTGATATTGAAATTTTCTTTAGTCATTAGGAGCTATCAAATAAAATGGGTGTGGAAATACCTGCTGTGGCTTCTGTATACATTGAGAACTTTGTCATTTTTCTTTTTCTCTAGAGTGATCTCTAGTAAAAGAGAGTTTTATGAAGTCCAAACCCAAATACGTACACAGTTCAATCTAGCTTCTCGGAAAATATATTTTTTCTATTTCAGTCTTTGCAAGAAATTTTGTGTTACAATTAACTCAGTAAAGGATTCTCTGAGTTGTTGATATCTGGAGTGAAATAGTTAATTTCCAATGAAAGCCAGAGGACCATTTTCAATATATTTAAAGTTTATTTATTTTATTAATTTTTGACAGAGAGAGAGAGAGAGAGAGAGAGATACAGAGACAGAGAGAACTGAACTGGGAGCACTCCCCAATTCAGCACATGGTTCCGCACGGGCTGGGTCCAGGATTCGATCCTTGGTCCCCGGCGCTACAAAGTGAGCGCTTAACCCACTGAGCCACCCACTGAGCCATCCCGGCTTCCCCTTTATTCAATATATTTAAAAGGAAGTTACATGTAGGAGTAAAAGGGGACAATAGTCTCTATATGTTAAGCTTCAGAAGGTAAACACAGGGCATAAATATTCTTCCTAGGAAATCCCAGGCAAGGAGAGAGAAGCTGAGACTAGGCATGTCACCTCAGTGCAGTAGCCTGGGGAGCCAAAGCTAAATGATGTTATCATGTCTCTAACTCAGCAAAAGCAAACACTAGGCCTTCCCAGGCAAATTGAGGGCCTCAGAAAAGCACATCAAAGACTCTAGGATGGGTCATGCTCAGGAATCAGGCAGGTGGTTGTCCTCAAGGAGATTGATTCCTCACAGCAACTGAGACCAGACATTGGGTCCAAGAGTAGGGTTGGAATGAAGTGTCCAAGATACTAGAGCTCAAAAGCCACCTCCTGGAAACCAGCATGTAGAAAATTTAAGAGATGCAGCTACAATGTAGGGAGGGAAATTTCCATTAGAAAGGAATGGAGAGGTCTTCAGCAGCAAGCACACCTGATCTTTATTGATGTTGGGATCTAAGAAGACTTGGATAGCAAGTGAAGGGCCCATTTTTTTGCACCTGGAAGTGTAATCACTAGAAAGCTGAAATAAGCAGAGAGTCAGTGCAGCGTGATCTCTCATCTGGGATATTTTTAGGAACTAGAATTGATAGGAGACCATTCAAGGACCTTTGAGGGATTTAGAAAAACAGGCAAAGATAATGGAGTACAGACTGATACCCTTTACTCAATTTCCATTTATTGTCATTTTCTTGTGACTATTACCAAAATATAAAACTTTACCTAGATAATCAGATAAATAAATTAAGCCATTTATTTATTCACATAATAGACATGAGCAAAATTAGATACCCCAGAAATGGAAAGTGATCTTTTCAATAAAAGTAAAAAAATAGGCACATAGTCAAATAGTAAGACCAATTTTACAAGAACTAGAAAATCACACAAAATTGAATATATGAGGTAGGTGAGCATAGAGAAAACCCAAATTGCATCTGAGAATAGAATATAGTGCCAAAGAAAAATTCAATGTTATAAAAAAAAGAAGGTGAAACTTAACTGCTCTGACCGCTGTCTGAATAAAAAAAGGAAATGGGCTCCAGGGAGCAGAGGAAAAGTACCCCCAAGAATATCCAGTGTTCCTTGACTGCTGTCCAATGGAAAAGCCCAGGGTCAGAGAGAATGAAATCTCGGACACAGGACTATTTTATTATAGTAGCAGGAGGTTCCTCCAGACTTTTCAGTGTCACACAAATAGCCCTCAAGGTTACCCAATTCCTTCAACTCACTTTTTCCACACTCACTCAAGCAGACTTCTGATTCTCAATCTACAGGTAAGTACCTAGGTACTTTAGAGAGGAAAGAAAGCATCTAGACCAGTGTTTCTTGAATGTTTCTAGACAATTCTTTAATAGCTCAGAAAAGAAATAGCTAGCCAAAGGTCCCTGATGGTGCCTAAAATCCTTCCAATTTGGGGGGTTTTAACTTGAAAATTGTTATAGTATTTAAACAGGGATTTTTGTCTTCTTTGTTCACTGATAATGCTAATCACTTAGGAAAGTACTGGCAGATAATAGGCTCAATAAATACATGTTGAATAAATTAACAAAAAATTAAAATGTTTTAATCATGTACTATCAGGAAAAGCAAAAGTTTTTATTTAGTCACAGCTGGACTGAATTTACTTTTCTCATAAAAATTAAGCCAACCTGAATATACATTGTATATTAATTTCTCTGTCATATAGTCATATTTTGAGAATGTGAATTCACCTAAAAATGTGCATGCAAATTTAAATATTTTTTTCACTGTTTTTGCAAACTTTGTGAGCATAATCCATAAAGCAAGATGACCAGAACACTACCAGAGAGACAGTACACTGGATGTTTGAGATGACAACAGAAAGAAATTTTGTTAAGCATCTTTTCGTTGAAAAACCAAGTAACTCATATGAAATATTGTAAGGCTGCCTCTTTTATTATCTTAAGGGAAAAAGAGTTGATGGGCCTTTTTGAAAGGAATTTAAAAAACATTATGTGAACTAACTTTTCTCACATGTAATTGAATTAAAGTTTCCAAAATTTCCTTGTCAATAAAATCAACTCTTCATAATTCTCACACTTTAATTCTGATGCAATCTTATATACCCAGTGAAAACTTTCACATTTTCACTTTCATAAAGAATTCACACTTAAAATGTTTTTTGCTGAATAAGCCAACTTTGAAAACTATTGTTTATCATTAGGCAAAGCAGTGCTTCATCATTTTAACCCATGTTTTAGGCATTGTTATATATTTTTAATTATCCATTAAAGAAACATAATTCCAATAAATAGAAGATCTGTTCATTTTTCTTTGCGTAAGCCAGCACATACATACATCAAAGAGCAAGTTTTAAAGCTCAATGAGATTTTGACTTTCATTTCTCTCATGATTATTGATTTTTAGCATTTTTTCATGTACCTGTTGGCCATCTGTGTGTGTATGTCTTATTTGGAAAAAATGTCTGTTTATATCAGGGATGTCCAACCGTTTGACTTCCCTGGGCCACATTGGAAAAATAATTGCCTTGAGCCACATATAAAATACACCAACACTATTAGCTGATGAGCTAAAAAAAAATTGCAAAAAACACATAATGTTTAAAGAAAGTTGATGAATTTGTGTTGGACCACATTCAAAGCCATCCAGGGCTGCATGTTGCCCATGGGCCACAGGTTAAACAAGCTTAATTGAGGTCCTCTGTCCATTTTTTAATCAGATTGTTTTGTTTATTTGTTTTTTGCTACTGAATTATACAAGTTCTTTATATATTTTGTATAGTAATCCCTAACCAAATACATAATTTGCCAATATTTTGTCCCTTTCAGTTCCCTTTACATTCTTTTTGTTTCAAGGTTTCCTATGCAGTGAAGAAGCTTTTAGTTTGATGTAGTCTCACTTGTTTATTTGTGTTTTTGTTACTTTTTCTTTTGGTGTCCAATCTAAAAAATTATCACCAAGGCCAATGTCAAGAAAACAGTTCATTTTTAATAATATTCAAAAGAATAATAGTTCATGCAATTATTTATAGGGTTTTATCCACTGAAAGATATAGAGGATTAGACCATTGGCAGTTCCACAAAATTACAATTCACATTTTAAATATCTCTCTATATATATCCTACTATTTTTAGATGAAAGCTACCCAGTATAAGTAGAAAAGAAAATGGTTTATGATCCTCTTCACTGGTAAAGCTTCATTTCTCACACTGTTAATTTCTGGGTGTACTAAGAATTTTAAATCATTTTTTAAATTTTAACCATAATCCAGTTTATAATCCCAACTTTCTATATTAAGTCACATAATGTGTTTCTTGTTGGAAGTATAATTTTTTAATTATTACATTTAAAATGTATAAACTTTAAAAAGTTATCACACAGTACAGTTTTTTGTTGGTTTTTTTTTTAGTTTTTTTGTTTGCTACTTATTTGCTAGTTATTCATAGGGGTTGTTCAAGGAATAGTTTAAGTAGAATTTCAGCTTTGAGTGTTGATGGTGAGACTTGAGTCTCTTCCTTGAGTCTTTAGAGAAATTATTGCTTCTCTTTTCTGGTTTACAAGACCAGTGTAATATATATACTACATAGACTCTTCATTATAAGAAGTGGTTTTCTATAATTCCTGCAAGATGTATTAATATAAGGATAATGAGGAAATATATAATGGATGTCAGTTGACCAATGATGATGAATGGGTGTTCAACTGGTTGTCCTCCGATTCAAGTTAGTATGAGGAGGTCTGCCACTAAGAGTCAAGATAGGCATTGGCTGAGTGGTTGGAATGTCATGCTTCATTGCTTTGATGTCTGAAGTAAGAGGATCACTGCTAATATTAGAATGGACAAGACTAAACCTAGAACTGTCCCTAATTTATTGGGGAGTGATTGTAGGAAGGTGTAGGCGAATAAGAAGCATCATTCTGGTTGGATGTGTGCAGGAGTGTTTAGGGGGTTAGCTGGAGTGTAGTTATCTGGGTCTCCTAAAAGGTCAGGAGAGAATAATACTAGGGTGAGGAGGGCTAGGATTTTAAGTAAGAGTCCTAGGATATCTTTGATTGTGTTGTATGGGTGGAATGGAATGTTGTCTATGTCAGATGGGATTCCTGTTGGATTGTTAGATCCTGTTCTGTGTAGAAATAGTAGGCAGACTATTACTAAGGCTGAGATAATAAATGGGAGGATGAAGTGGAGAGCGAAAAATCTGGTGTGGGTGGCTTTGTCAATGGAGAATTTGCCTCAAAATTCTACTAGGTTTGTGCCAGTATATGGGATAGCTGAGAGGAGGAGGTTGGTAATTATTGTTGCTCCTCAGAAAGACATTTGGCCTTATCGGAGTACATAGCCTATGAATGCTTTGGTTATTATGGCAAATAGTAGAGTAAGGCCTACGTTTTATGTTTCTGTGCATGTATAGGATCCGTAGTAAATTCTTCGGCCTACATCTAAGAAGCGGCAGATAAAGAATATGAAGGCCCCATTAGCATGGAGATAACGTACTACTCAACCATAGTTAATGTCTCAGCAGATATGGGTGACAGAGTAGAAGGCTGTAGTTGTATCTGATGTATAATGCAGTGCCAGGAAGAGTTCTGTTAGGATTTGTATGGCTAGGCAGACTCCTAGAAGGGAACCAAAGTTGCATCAGGATAAGATCCTTGATGGAGCAGGTAGGTCAATGAATGAGTCATTGAAAATTTTGAATAGGGGGAGAGATTTTCGAATGTGGCTCATTATCATTCTCATAGTTGAAGTACAACAATTATTTTTTGACCATTTTTTGTTAAATGTGTTGGGGTGACATTGGTTGGTAACAATTACATAGTTCCCTGGTGTACAATTCTACATTACATCATCTATGTATTGCATTATGTGCTCACCATCCAGAATCAGCTCTCCCTCCATCATCATATATCTGGTGCACCCTCAACTTCTCCTTGCCCCGCTCTTTCACTCACTTTTGCCTTTACCCTCAGGTAACTGCCAAACTATTGACTGTGTCCATTAGTTTTTGTTTCTTTGCTACTTTCAGTTTTATATTCCACCTATAAGTGAGGCCATATGTTTCTTAATTCTTTTAGTCTGACTTATTTCACTTAAAAGATGGTTTCAAGGTCCATTCATGTTGTCACAAATGGCCATATTTCATATTTTCTTATCGCTGTGCAGTATCCCATTATGTAAATGTACCACAGTTTCTTTATCCAGTCATCTATTGAAGGACACTTTGGTTGTTTCCATGACTTGGCCACCATGAGCAGTGCTGCGATGAACATTGGAGTACATATATCTTTGCGAATTAAAGTTTTCAAGTTTTTTGGTAGATACCCAGAAGAGGGATTGCTGGGTCATATTGCAATTCCATTCCTAATTTTTTGAGGAATCTTTATACTGCCTTCCATAGTGGTTATACCAATTACAAAGCAAAGAGACAACCAACCAATTGGGAAAAAATATTTGCAAACAATGCCTCTGATCAGGAGCTAATATAAAAAATATATAAAGAACTTGTACAACTCAACAACAAAACAAGCAATGCTATTAAAAAATGGGCAGAAGACCTAAACAGACACTTTTCTCATGAAGACATACAAACGGCCAACAGTTATATGAAAAAAATGCTCCACATCACTAGCAATTAGGGAGATGCCAATAAAAACTATAATGAGATAACACCTCACACCTGTTAGAATGGCTATTAGCAATGAGACAAGGAATAAGAAGTGCTAGAGAAGCTGGAGAGAAAAAGGAACCCTCACTCTGCTGGTGGGAATGTAAATTGTTACAAACTGATTTTTCATGTCATCAGTCATTGGTAAGTTCCATGTGGGAATAATGATAACATATATTGTGTTTATATTAAGTATTTGTTATTAGCTTTGTGGGGTTTTCTTCAAAACCACCTCCAATTGCGGGGTGGGCTTGGGTTGATTGTGAGTGGTGAAGTTGCGTATGGTAATGTAATGAGTTTTGATGAGTCTTTCTTGGTCTTGATGGTGTTTTTAATTTATTTGGGTGGGATGTTAGTGGTTTTCGATTATGCGACTGCTATAACTACTGAGCAATACCCTGAGGTGAGGGTTTCTAAAAAGATTATATTAGGGGCTTTTATCTCTGGGTTTGTTATGGAGGGTCTATCTGTTTTATGTGTGTTAAAGAGTGATGAGATTGGGGTTGTGTTCGGGTTTATTGGAAAAGGGGATTGGGTTATTTATAATACAGGGGATTCTGGCTTTTTAAGTAAGGAAGCCATGAGTATTTCTGCTTTGTATAGTTATGGAACTTGATTAGTGGTTGTTGCTGGGTGATTGTTGGTTATTGGTGTGGTTGTTATTATTAGGCTTAAGATTAGGGTGATAAAGAAGGAGAAAAAATATAGTTTGATTTGACCTTTTTGGGTGGAGATTATTGTTGAGGCTTTTGCTTGGAACAGGGAAATTGATTTGGGAAGGGTACTTTTTAGTCAGATTTGGGAAGGGTACTTTCTAGTAGTAGTGAGACTGCTTTTTGGCCTGCTATTAGGTTTGTGAATGGTACAAAGCAGTGTATAGTGGTTTGGAAATACCCAAGAAGATTGGAGAACTTAAGTAGGTTTGATGGGTGCTTCAACTAGGTTTTCAGTAATAAGGTTAAGTTCTAATGCTAGGATAAATCCTAGCACGGTTACAGTATGGGTGGTAAGTTTTAGGTAAAGTGGTATTGTTATTTGAGGTACAGTTATTGGGGGGATATTGTTGGAGATGATAAATTCAGTGAAAATGCTTCCAATAAGAAGGCATTTAATAGATTTTATTAGAAGAGGGTTGTTTTCATTAATTAAGATGAGTTTGGGGAACCATGGTTGTCGTATGAGTGCAAAGAAGACAGTCTGAGTACTGTAAACAGCTGCCAGGGTGGTAGCAATGAGAGTGATTAGTAGGGCTCAGGTGTTGGTAAACAACATGTTGGCTGCTTCAATAAGGACTTTAGAGTAGAATCCTGTGAGAAAGGGTGTACCTATTAGGCTAGGCTGCCAACAGTAAGGGCGGTGGTTGTAAAGGATAATGCATTAAATAGGCCTCCATTTTTCAGATATCCTGTTTGTCACCTAGGCTATGGATAATTGATCCAGAGCATAAAAATGTATAGCTTTGAAGAATTCGTGGGTGCAGATGGGTAGGAAAGCAAGGTGTGGTTGATTCATTCCAACTGTTACTATTATTAGGCTTAGCTGACTTGGGGTGGAAAAGGTTACAATTTTTTAAATGTCATTTTGGGTTAAGGCACAGAATTCTGTGAATAGTGTTATAATTGCTCCCAAGAAGAGGGCTATTATTTGAATTAGTTTGTTTTCTATTAAGGGGTGAAATCGGATTTGTTAGAAGATGGCCTGCATCAACTATTGTACTAGATATGGAGTAGGGCTGAGATGGGTATAGGGCCTTCTATAGTGGGTGGTAGTCATGGGTGAAGTCCAAATTGGGCTGATTTTCCGGTTGCAGCTAGGGTAAGTTCAGCTAGTCACTAGTGGGAAGGTAGTGTTGTCAAAATTTAGGGAGAAGATTTGTTAAAGATCTCATGTATTAGGTTAAATAAGAATCAGGCTATTGCCATGAGAAAACTAATATTCCGATTT
>PVKE010028878.1:0-20637 GCA_004027555.1 Craseonycteris thonglongyai
GACAACCGGGCGTATAAGACGACCCCCTAATTTTACAGTTAAAACATAGGTTTAGGCCTATATTCGCTGTATAAGACTACAGCCTCGGAAGTGGGGGGTAGTCTTATACAGCGAATATAGGCCTAAACCTATGTTTTAACTGTAAAATTAGGGGGTCGTCTTATACGCCCGGTCGTCTTATACGCCGGAAAATACGGTAGGCCCATTTACAGATGAGGAAACTGAGGCTCAGAGAGGGTCAGTGACTTGTGCACAGCGCAGCAGCAGCGAGTCCAGGCTCTGCCTGGCTGCTGAGTCTGTGGGGGGCTCACCCGGGAGCTGGCCTCCTGGGACTGGGGGCCAAGGGAGCAAAGCAGGAGATCTCTCCCTCTGCCCCTGGAGCCTCCCTATTCTGGCTTCACTATGGCCTCGGTGGGCGCCCTCTGCTGGCTCTGCAGAGCAATGTGCCTTCAGTCTGAGGGAGACCCTCCTGTAACTGGGATGTGGGCCCAGCCTTAAGCCTCAGACCCTCACTTCAGATGGTGGTACCTGTGGTCACCCAACCACTCAGGGGCTGGGCTGAGGTTTAAGCCCAACGGATGTCTGATTTCCCCTTAACCTCCCACCCTTTCCTGTTGGGGAAGAGATTTTACCCCAGTTGCCTTCACTTCCTGCCACACCCCACTCCACATCTATAACAGGACCTCCAGCCCACTGCTCTTAAAGGATCGCAGGATCATGGTTTGCAGCTGAGAATCTGTCTCCAAAAGCAAAGCATGGGGTCCAGGGTTTGAGGCAATTTGAGGCATGGAGCTGCCACTGATTGGCTGTGTGATGTTGGGCAAGATTCTCAACTTCTCTGAGTGCTGTCAGATGGGAATGCGTTCCTTTGCAGACTGAAGAACTGAAAAGATTTGAGGAGATCGCCTTTATCCAGTCAGAAGGACTTTACGCAGCCTCTCTTCCTCCCCTTTTCCAGTCCCCATCACCACTTCCACCACTCTGCAGTACAGATATTATTATACTGTCTTCCTTTTCAAAAGGAGGCACTTGAGGCTCAGAGAGCTAGAGTAACTGGCCCAGTGACACCCAGGCAGGATCCAAACTTGGGAGAGCTGACCCCTACCCTGTTTCAGCTGTATCTGCTCTCTCCTCACTCACTGCATCTCATCCATCAGCTCCTCCTACAAAAAGTGTCCCAAATCCTCCATCGACTTCTCTCCCAGTTCCTTGCCACCCTCAGGCCCAAACCCATCATTTCTGGTCGGGCAACTGTAGCAGCCTCCTTGCCTCCTCACAGGACAGATGACCCTGTTTTCTGAAGAGGATCCATACACTGGAGCAGGCATAGTGAGACTTTTATTTTATGTCAATCAGATCACATCACATCGCTCTTTGAAATGTCCCATCACCGGTGGAATATAAGCTGTCCTTCACATACCCACCCCTCCCCCCAGTCCTGTGCTATCATCCTACCCACCTTCATTGCCTCCTTGCTCACGAAGCCTCCATCTCACTGGCTTCTTTAAATTTCCTGAATATGCCAAGCTTGCTCCTGCCCCAGGGCCTTTGCACTTGACATTCCTGTGCCTGGAGTGCCCTTCCTGTACTGCGTGTTATGCCTGCCTTCTTTTCCTTTTTCTGGTCTTAGGTCAACCGTCATCTCCTCAGACCACACAACATAACATTACCCCAGCCATTCTCTACCACATTACTCCATTTCTTTCGCAGCCCCTGTGAGTCTCTGAAGATATTTTATTTAGTTATTATCTCACTTGTTTGTTGACTGTCTCGTATCTTAAAGTGCCTGACAGAAAGGGTATCTAATCGTTGGTAACCATGACAATGACAATGACGATGATGATGATGATAATGATGCAGGACTCAGTCACTGTTTACCGTATTTTGAATTTTCTAACCAGGAAGCATCCAGCGCCTACAGACCTGGGATGCCTACAGTGACAGGAAGTTCCCTGCTTCACCAGCAGCATGTTTTCACTGTTGATCACCCTCTTGCTAGAAGCCAGCTCCTGGAATGTTAAATCTATGGGGGTGGGGACCTTGGTTCATAGCAATGTCTCTAGGACTCAGCATAACACCTGGCACTTGGTAGGTATTTGTTAAATGAATAAAGCCCTCCCTAGCCCACACTTCTCTTGCAATTTGGAACAGTCTTTCAAATCAGTTCTAGTTTTCACTGTCACAGCCCAGAGCCTGTAGCCAACTCTGCCTTCCCCGCATCGCCTCCACATAAACACTGCTCTCTCAGGCCTCAGAGCCAACAATTCCTTTTTCCCTCTGTTCCTTTCCCCTCATTTGACTAGTTCTCACCTGACTGTCAGTACGAATTAAACTCAAAGATCACCTCCTCCAGGAAGCCCTCTGCGCTTTCTTTTCAAGTTAATGCTTACTCTGGCCCCTGTAGATCCTTGGTGCCTCCTGGTGCAGAGAGCAGTCTCCTCTCTGCATTTAAAGAGTGTGCCTCTCCTTCTCTGCTGTGGGAGTGCCTCGAGGGCTAGGACCCATCTAATTCATCACTAGTCTGCAGCACTCAGCCCCAGGCTGGCCTGGCAGGTACTCAGGAAACAGTGAGCTGGTCCCATCACTGCTGTGATGAGGACTTTGGGGATTAGACGGGCCAGACCAGTGTCTCCCAGCCATTATGACTCATATGAGCCATGTCCTCTCTTTGAGCCTCAGTTTCCTCATCTGTGAAATGGATATAGCAATCCTGACTTCTCAGGGTTGTGAGGATTCATGAGAAGTTTCTCTCATGTGTGCAATGTGCTGGCACGTGGACAAGGTTGGGGGAGTGGTGGGTCCCTTCCCAGGTGTGGTCTGGGCCCTGGGTCTAGCGGCTGCCTCTGTGAGCAGCGAGTTCCCTTGAGCTCTCCAGAGAAGGAAAATGTACATCGTCCAGTGAATCCTGGCCCTGGACCTCTGCCCTAGAGGTGAAGGGAGGAGGTGGACAGACTGAATTAAACCCTGAACTTGAAGCCGCATAACTGAATTTGAGACATGACTCCATAATTCACTGGCTGTGTGACCCAGGGCAAGGCACCACACTTCTCTGAGCCTCAGCTTCTGGAACTGGAATGGAAGCTAATACCTAAGTTCAAGGACTCAAACTTACATGGATAAACAATCAAGTTCTTAGTAGGTGCATGATTCTTATACCACCTAAAGCAATCTCCTGCCCTTGTGATTCTTCCTGTGATTTGGGATGTATGTATCTGGGGGTGGGGCGTGGGTGGCTAGACAGGGCCATGGTCATTCTAGGAGGCAAAGAGGAGCCTTTTCATGGTTACTTGGGATCTGATTTAGGTACCTGCAGCCTGGGCTAGGTGCTGGGATTCTGGAAGCTCTAGACAAGGGGTGGTGAACCTATGGCACACGTGCCCAAAGTGGCACATGGAGCAATTATTTCGGCACGCGGAGCTGTGAATACCATTTTAAAAAATTGTTTATGCTCTTATAGACATAAAAATAATCGATACCTCTATCTCACTCGATGGGTTGGCACGTGAGTCGAGCGAGTATACTCTTATTTCATAAACTTTGGCACTCAATCGCCAAAGGGTTCGCCACCCTTGCTCTAGACACTTGGGAGGGTCCAAATGCTCATGACTTCATCAGGTGCCAGTGTGTAAGTGACCAGTCAACCCCTATAGGAGATGTCTGTGGAGTCCTCCAAGTGGAGATCAGTGCAGCTCACCCCTCAGTCCCCAGTCAGATCTTGTTCATGCATTCATCCATTCTTCCACTGTTGCATTTCCAGAATAGAGGTTCAGTAAATGTGTTAGAAGAACAAAATTATTCCACACATTCAACAAACATTTATGGTTGCCTACTGCTCTTAGCCCTGTGCTAAGAGATGGTGTAAAGTAAACAGCCTTGACAGTCCCCTCCCAAGATCAAGTGCCTCTAAATCCTCCCAGCTCTTCCCATTTCCAACCCAGTTTCCACTGGTTGCCAGGCTCCAAGCGTCAGAACATTTCCCCAAATAAAGGTAATGCCCAAACACCTCATGCATCTGAGGTCTAAGAATGTTACATCTCCACAGCCACAGTTCTCCAAATCCTCCCCGTCTTTCATGCCCCCTCCTCCAGCAACTCTTCTCCTTGTCTCTCAAACCCTCACACAGCCATCTCCCCCTCCCAGTGCCCTACATCTACCTGGGGTTATACCTGAAGAGGCCAGCAGGTGGCGCCAAGACTCCCTTTCCCGAGCGCGGGACTGGACTCCAGAACCCACCAGGACCCTGCCCCTCCCTTCTTTCCTCCCGAGCAGGGACAGGAGTAGACTCTGTGACCTCTAAATGACTCCTCTCCTTCCTGCTGGCTCCTGCAGTGAGACCAAAGGAGACTCCAGTTGCGCCTGTAGGCCCTGAATTGTCTTTCCCTGCCTGGTGGGTGGGTGGGGGGTTGTCCCTAGGGGCCAAGCTGCAGCTGGTGGGGCTGGGCGGGGACGGGTGAGTGGGTGGGGCGGAAAGCAGCTGCCTGGAGAGAGGGATTAGAGAAAGAGACAAGAGAAAAAGGAGAGAGAGAGAGAGAGAGAGAGAGAGAGAGAGAGAGAGAGAGAGATGCTCTGGTTCCCAAGGCTTCTTATCCAAACAGGTGGAGGTCCCAACTGAGGCTCACCCCAGGAAAAGGTATGTGGCTGAGTAAACAGATGGGACTGGGGGAGTGTCAACCTGCCAAGCAGAGCAGGCCTACGGGTATTAAGGGCCAGTTAAATTCCACTGCTCAGCAAGAATCTCTGGGCCTCCTTTCATCTCACTCCTTCCAAAGTGACCAAGTAGAAACTTGGTCAAGAAGTCCCTGGGGTAGGCACTGGATCTGTACCAAATTTTTCCTTCTCTGGGCTTCACTTTGTTACTAATCTAAAAGGGTTTGGAAAGGGAGAGATCTTGAAGATGGTTCTGTGGGATAACTTTGAAAGGTATCCTTCCAGGGGCCTCTAGAAGACCAGAGGTTTTTAAGACCCAAAGGAATGCCCCCCCCCCAATGGTGGAATTTCAGACAGTGGGAGGTGGGGGGAGGGCTCATTTGGATAGGTGCCCCCCACAATCAGGGGCTCTGGGGCCCTGGTCTATGCCTTGCTTCTTAACCTTGTTCCTTTCTCTGACTGGGACTCAGGGTGAAGAGTGTCACAGGGTGGGGGTAGGGTCTGGTTCCGGAGGTCCTCTCATTTGGGAGAGGATGGTGGCTGCAGGGTGAGGGCATTTCTCTGGCACTCCAAGATCAGAGGAGAGTGGATGAGGTAGAATGGTGTGTGGGACGGAGGTAGGGGCAGTGGTAGGTATATAGATGTCCCCAGGGTAATGAGGGAGGGGTCTGCCAAGCCCTTGTATTAACTTTGGCTGCTTGCCATGGCTCCAAAGCCCCCTGCACTTTATAGAGTTATTTCACTGCTCACAGCATTCATCCAGGCCAGGATGGGGGTTGGGAGGACTGGAGACACTCCTCTCTCACCCTGCTCTTGGGAAGAGATTGTTCCAGATTGTTCTCTGGCAGGGGAGGAGCTGGCATGGGCAAATTCTAGGATCTCAGAGATTCCAGGGTGGCTGGGTTCGCTTTAGGTGGGGAGACAATTGTGTCAATCATGGGTTTGGGAGTCAGATCAGCCTGTTTTCAAATCGGGGCTTTGTGGTGAGTCCTTGGCAAGTCAATTAACCCCTCCGAGCTTTGTCTCCTGTGCAAAATGCAAACAGTAGAGCAGGGCCCTATAGGTGGGAAGTAAGCCGCGTAATGCAAGTCAAGCCCTTGGCACAAGATCTGGCACCTAGTAGACGCTCATTGTTCCTCTCCTTATGGAGATAAAAATGGAGGCCCAAAGATGGGGAAGGACTGGCAGGGGTCGTCACAGGGTTAGGCCCTCCAGGGACTCCGAGCGTTCCGTCTCTTCTCGGCCCCCTGGTAAGCACCGAGTACCTATTGTGTGCACCCAGCACCCACTGCACACTCTGTCCAGACCCGTCCCGGCTGCAAGAGCTCGGGTCTGGGGTAGAGGAGCGGGGACCCTCAGGCCGAGGACGGGAGGGCACATCTGCACGCCACTCGTCCTCCCTCTCCTTTGTGAAGGGGCAGCGATGGGGGGTAGAGGGGTTGCGAGGCTGGGCTGGGCACGGTGGGGCCGGGGAGCCCCCATTGGGCTCTTGCAGGCGCGAGAGGGCGGGAGCGGCCAGTCGGCGAGCCCCGCGGGCTCGGCGGCGCGTCCGGTGGGGGGCGGGCGGGGCGCCCTCGGCCCTCACCCCGCCCTGCGCCTCTCCCCGCCGCGGGGGCGCCCCGCCCCCCGGTGCCCGACGTGGACGCGGCCGCCGCCGCGCGGGAGTCGTGGTCCGTGGAGTCGACATGCAGGCGGCGCGGGGCGGCGCGGGGCGGCCGGGCCGGGCGGGCCGCGGGCCGGAGCGCGAGCGCCAGCGGCTGCCGGGCGCCGGAGCCGCGTCCCCCTGCGCCGCCCCGCGCCGGCGGGCGGGAGCCGCCGCCATGCACCCCGGGCCGCCCCGCGCCGCGCTCCGCCTGTGGCTGGGCTGCGTCTGCCTCGCGCTGGTGCAGGCGGGTAAGGGGGCCCGGGCGGGGGCGCAGCGCGGGCCGGGCGGCGGGAGTCCCCCGTTCCTTCCCCTGCGCCCCGGACCCGTCTCTGCCCCTCTCGCTGCTCCCTAACCCCACCCCCACCTCCTCCCTGCCTTCCTGACCCCCTGGGACCCGTCCTCCGACCCCCAGTGTCCTCCCCGCTACACCAGCCCTGGGGGCTCGGGTCTTGGGGTCCTCAGTCCCATTGCTCTGAGCCCAGGCCTTTCCTCAGGTGCCCTAGCTTCCTTCTCTGGCCCAGGGAGCAGCTGAGGACACCAGTCCCCCCACCGTGGGCCTCCCTCCTTGTCCTCAAAGCCCTGCAGGCCAACTCTGCAAAGTCAGAGCGGGATGGGGTCCCAGTGTGCGTGAGCATGTGTGAGGGACATGGGGACTGGCCCCAAGGGCTCGGGGCGGGTGAGGGTGGCCCCCTGACCTGGTGCAATCGTGTGTGGCCTGTCCCGGGGCCCCTGCCTCGTCCTCCCCCACCTCCCCCACCCCCTCGGAGGCCCTGTCTCCAGCCCTCCTGGCTGCTTCGCCTCCTTCATCTCTCCCTGTGCCCATCTCTCCGAGGCTCAGTGCTCGCTCGCTCTCTCTCTCACTGCGTCCATCTCTGTCTGTCTCTGATATCTCGCTTGTCTGTTCTCTGGATCTGTGTCTGCCACCACCTGTCTGTGTCCTTCTGTCTCCCTCCGGCTCCACGCCTGGCTTTGCCTCCTCCTGGGCCTCGGGTCCACTCATCTGTGGGGTGGGGGTGGGGTGCTGCTTAGGCCCAGGTCTTCCTGTCAGAGGTTGTGTGACTCCACTGCCTCTCCTGAAAGGTTCTTTCTTCCCTGACCCCCATGGTCCCCATCACACTCCCTCCAATCCCTTCTCAGTTGACCCCCTTTCATCCTTTTCCCACAACCCTGTACTCTTGACTCCCCGCTGGGGGGCCCTGCTCTGAATGACTCTGTCGTCCCCTGCCACCTCCCCACCAGGCAGAGGTGGAGAAGAGGCTCAGGGAGGCCCTTGCCCAGGCTTCATTCTTCCTGAGTCACCACAGCACGGAGGGTTCATTGATCTTCACTCCCATCCTAGGGCTCACCCCAGCCTGGCTCGTCTGGACCTCTAGGTCTTTCTCCTTTTCTCAAGGTCACTCACTTGACAGCGCAGTGCTGTAGAAAGAGCACTGGACTGGGAGTCCTTTTGACTGCTTTTCATCAGACTAACCTTCAGTTTCTGCCATGTCTCCCCCATCCCTGTCCTCTCACCTCTCACCGCTGCTCCTCCCTTAGATCTGGCCCTGGCCCAGGCCCATCAATTTTAGCTGGGACCCCTTGTAGGGCCAGTTGTCGCCAGCAGGGGCTCCCACCCTGGACACAAGGGGCATGGGGCCTCTCAGGCCTGATTCTGCAACCCACTGAGGAACTGAGTGCCAACCCCATCGAGGCCTTGGTTTCCTCCCCACCCCCCCCTGCATGGCCTGCCCCAGGCCTGGGCCTCACAGCAGAGGGTGCTCAGGCTCGGCTGCCTCCCACCCCCAGACAGCCCCTCGGCCCCAGTGAATGTCACTGTCAGGCACCTCAAGGCTAACTCCGCGGTGGTGAGCTGGGATGTCCTGGAGGATGAGGTGGTCATCGGATTTGCCATCTCTCAGCAGGTAACCTTCTGGGCTGGAAGAACACATCAAGATAGTGGATGGGGGCGGACGGGGTGCAGAAAGACAGGAAAAGGAACGTGGAGCAAGAGAAAGTTGCACGTGTAGCTTGAAAAGGGGGCCCCAGAAGGAATCAGTCAGAGAGGGCTCCAGAGCCTTTGTTTAGAACCTGGGAATTAAGAGTGTGGTTTTGGTGTTAAGCAGACCTGAGCTTTGGATCTGACTCCAGTTCTCACTCGTTATGTGGCTTTGGGCAGCTCCCCCACCCTCTCTGATCCATCTCCTCATCTGTAAAATGGAGAGAATGATACCTGCAGAGGCGATGGAATGCCTAAGTAAGATGAGGTGTGCAGAGGGCTTAGCATGGTAGCCAGAGGAGCCCATTTTCACACTGGAGAGGTAGCAGAGTGGTTGGCGACGAGGCTCTGAAAACCGCGGGCCGGCTCTTGCCTTGACAGAAGAAGGATGTGCGGATGCTGCGCTTCATCCAGGAGGTGAACACCACCACCCGCTCGTGCGCCCTCTGGGACCTGGAGGAGGACACGGAGTACATCGTGCACGTGCAAGCCATCTCCATTCAGGGCCAGAGCCCGGCGAGCGAGCCAGTGCTCTTCAAGACGCCCCGTGAGGCCGAGAAGATGGCCTCCAAGAACAAAGGCAGGAAGGGACGGTGGGCTGGGGGCTGGTCAGGGCCAGAGCCGTGGCGGGTGAGGGAAGCACCACTGCCCCCATTCGCCCACCCACCTCCCTTGCTACCTAGTAAAGCCGTGCCTGAGAGAGAGGAAGTCATTCTAGTGACTCAAGACCATGGGGATCCAAATTCTCAATTTTGGATTAAATCTTATTGCCACCACCCCACGTAGCCATCAGCATGTTCTCGAACTTTGTTTTGTTAGATAGATGGGCACCTATAGAAATGAGCACCAATATCGGGCTGGGTCACAGACATGTGGCTGGGGGCGGACAGGAGCCTGGACCTAGTGTGTCTCTCACCACAGATGAGGTGACAATGAAGGAGATGGGGAGGAACCAGCAGCTGCGGACGGGCGAGGTGCTGATCATCGTTGTGGTCCTGTTCATGTGGGCCGGTGAGTCAGGTCTCCACGCCCTGCTTCACTTAACCTCTGGGAAATGGAGGACCCTGACCACACAGACCCCTTCTCTCACAGAAATGAAGTTCAGAAGTCTACGTCCTGCCCAGGTCAGCTCTGGAGACCAGATCTCTAACTCAGCCCTCACATACTCACGCACACACACACACACCACTGAGAGCTGCCTCGTACGATTGATTATATGAGTACTTGCCCTCCCCCTCCCTCGGCTCCCAGTGGTGACACATCCATAGCCCTTTTGCCTCTGGCCATGGAACAGCGGCCTCTCCTCCCTCTTGTGGGTTGTTGCAGGCCTGGGCAGCTCATGCTTGGGACACACTCTTAACCTACTCGTCCTTCTGGACTGGCTCTGAGACGGCCTCCATAAAATCTCCCCAATCCCTTCACTTGACTGCCCCTCCTGCCTCGAAGCCCCCACAGCCCACTGTTTGCCGCTCTTTTTAGCCCTTCTTAGGTAAGTTAGTTGGGCTTATAGCTCTCTCTTTTCCCACTTGCCTTGAGCTCCCTGAGGATAAAGATCAAATTTCATTTTTGTACTCAACTCAGCCAGCATTATTCTGAACAGCCACTTTATTCCAAATAGTGCTACATTCCAGATAGCGCATTCCAGGTAGTGTTACAGCTGTGACCAAAGAAGAGCTCTGTGCTCGCAAGGAACTCAGTGTGGGAGGAGCCAGGCCCTTGCTTAACTATAATTAAGTGTGATGAGTGCTCTAATAGCACCACGTATGGGAGCAGTGGGGAGGGAATTAATTCTGGGGACAGTAGAAAGCAGGAAAAACACAAAGACGAGCCAACATGGGATCTGAGCTTTGAAGGATGAATAGAAGTTCACCACACAGTCAAAAAAAGGAAAGGTGTTGTGCGCATGGTGTGTTCAAGAAATAAATTAAATGCAGTCTGATTCAGTGCAGCTGCAGAGGTAGAGAGAGAGAAGGTAGAAAATGGGTGAAGGGCGGTGAGGCTATAAAGTGGACTGGAGTCGGTTTTGAGGGACTCGAACACCATGACAATGCTTTTTTAACATGGTGGTTGAGAGGGTAGGCTCTCCTGTAGATGCATTTGGAAAAATACATGTTCCAAATAGAAAAACAGGCAGTTGGGTGAGAGGGGGGAGTAGGAAAAACAAAGGATTGTACAAATCCTTTGCTTATGGTGTATTACTTGACTTGGCATATATGTTATGTACATAATCGTAACAATATGAACAGAGTTAATTGACCCCAAATTGTGATGTGATCTTGTTAGGATGATGGGGAAGGAAGCAGGTGCTGTTGTTAGGCTTTATCTACCATGGTGGGAGGTCAACAGATAACATCTGAAACAGATAGGTCAAGAAAAAAGCACTAGGGAAGCCAGGATGGCTCAGCGGGTTAAGTGCTTGCTTTGCAGCCCCGGGGACTGAGGATCAAATCCCGGCCCGGCCCCAGCCCCTGCGGACGCATATGCTGAAATGGAATGTGCTTCCCATGCAGGAGGTTCCCATTTTGGTTCTTGCCCCACCCCCCGGTTCAGCCCCTGGATTGAGGGGACCTACCTCCCATGTAGGAGGCACCCCCGGCCTGGTTCCTGCCCTGTGTGGCCCCTGCCCACCTGTGTGGAACAAAACCATGCCGAGAACTGATGACATACAACTATGGAGACTGCTCTGGGCCCTCCCCCTTCTCTCTGTCTCTGTCAAAAACAATAAAATAAATCTTTAAAAAAAAAAGAAAAAGCACTAGAAATCAAGTATAGAAGGAAAAATGTGGAAAACGCCTACAAGAATTGGAATTGGCTGCCTTAATACTATCCAAGTTTCCAAAACTTGTATGTTCATAGATTTATAATAGTTTGATAACAATAAACATTTAGCAGAGTGCATATCCCAGCTCTACCCCTGAATGACCTTGAGTAAGTTATCTAAGTTCTGCATCAGTGTCCTTACTCCTACCCTGGGGGTGATAATAATAGGGACCCTCATAGTGCTGTGAGAACCAACCCAGCAGCAGTGAAGGGAATGGCTGGTAAGGGGACTGGTGGACACAGGAGCCAGAGGCCAGAGGCAGACTTGCAGCTGTGCAGGTGAGAGACTGGAGCTCAGCACCTACCAGGAGCTCATGGGAATGAAGCAGGTTGGCAGGGATTCTGACTGCTCCCCTTTGTCCCCCCAGGCGTCATCGCCCTCTTCTGCCGGCAGTATGACATTATCAAGGACAATGAACCCAATAACAACAAGGAAAAAACCAAGAGTGCGTCAGAAACCAGCACACCAGAGCACCAGGGTGGGGGGCTTCTCCGCAGCAAGGTAAGGGCTTGACTTGGTCCTGGGTGGCCCAGGACTCCCGCACTAGGAGTCCCTGGACTGCAGCAGGGCCTGGCGTGGCTGCAGCTGGGCAGAGCCAAGCTTGGCCGCTGCCCATGTGACCCAGAGGACACCGCAAATTGATTTTGGATAATCTCCTTGTGCAGGGTGCCAGGGGCCAGTGGGAGTTAAAAAAAAAAAAAAAGGAATGGGGAGGGCAGAATTCTTGGTTGATGTGGGATAAGAAGAGAGGGGCTTCTGAGCTCATTTCTGTTTCTGCTGTGCTGTGTGACCTTGGGCAGGTGCTTTACCTCTCTTTGCCTTCATTTCCTCTCCTGTAAAACAGATATGAAAACTTTTCAGTGCTTGCCCTGAGCAGCTCAGAAGAAAAACAGTAGAGAATGTGAGAGGATTTCATGGTTTTGACGATGATTATCCAACAAACATCTGGCCCTGACTACATTTCCTCCTCTCTCCATCTCCTTACACCCTCTGGCTTACTGTCCTCTCTCTTGGCTTCTCTCTTTCTGGCACCTTTTCCTGAAGCCTCTGATTAACCCCATCTCCAGAAGCACCTCAACAATGTCAGTGGCTGAGGCTGCACTCAGAGGCTCATCTGCAGGATGTGAGAACCAGCCAGTGGGATGGCTCTGCTGGGGGTGGACTGGGTACCAGGAGCTGTGGGTCCAGGACCCAATCTTGGCCTTTGAGCTGAATGAGGCCGAAGGCTGGGTTTGAGAAGGCAGAGACAAGACATCTAGGCAGGGCTACTCCTTTCCTTCCTCACTGAACAAAAGCCTGGCTTTTAGGCTGTAGCCCTACTGCTCCCTTCCTTCTCATGTGCTCTTCTGTTTCCAACCTTGCAAGAAGTCCATTCAATTAGCCCCGGCCGCTTCTCTCATTTTTTCCCTCCCAGTTTCCAAACAAGCCCTCGGTGAACATTACTGAAGCGTGACTGCCTATCTGCAGGGAGGATTTCATTTTTCTTCTCTGCTGGTCCCCAGGTCCATGGGCACAGGGAGAGGGAGGACTGCAGTGGAGGGGGAGGTATGGCTAGCTATCCCTAGTTATCCTCTCCCCCAAGTCTTAGTCTGGTGGAGACTGAACTTCTGCAAAACCCAAATTCTGCAAAAAATAAACAAGCCACAACACTCCAAGGCCGGGCCCCATTCTGGAAAAGGCAAAGCTGCATGAAACACAGCCTTCTTTCTGCCTCCTTGTCTCCTGGACTGGCTTCCTCTGAGAAAATGCACAAAGCTCCTGGGAGATGGCAAGCACCTAGACTGACAAGCTGTCTTTCAGACCCAAGAGCCATCAGGGAAGCCGTGGGGGCTGCCTGCCAGGCAGGGCCATGGCTGCCATCGAGCCTTTTCTGGATCCAGCCATCAAGGACTTGTTTGTGGTATGATGTACAACTTTGTGAGTGTGTGCAATGTTATCTGTTTTGTCTCTTTTGGAAAACACAATTGAAGGGCTTCACTCCAAGGGCAAAGGGATTCCCTGAGCTGGTTGCCTTGCATCCTCTGGCCTTCTTTGGTCCTTATGTTGACTGTAAGGCTATCAGTCGGGTCTTCAGAAGACAGAGCAGGAAAGAGATCTGGAAGGTATTGGCCCCATTTCTTTAGGGAAAATCTCTCGGAGTTGTAACTGCTGACTTGGACAATTGAAAAGGTACATCCACGCGGGACATGCTGGGGGCTGCTAGGTCACCCACTCTGAAGCTGAAGTTGCTGGAAGGCAGGCCTGAGCCATTCAGTCAGAGCAGTCCTGGCCTCTGGGGTCTCCACATCTTGCCATGTCATCCAGGGTTCTGTGAAAGCTTCCCAGAGTCCTCATGTCCTTCCCTAGAGCCTGCGTGGTGTGAGGTGACAGGTCTCTCTCTCTCCACTGCCCCATTACGGTAAAAAAAAAAAAAAAAAAAAAAAATGGTGCTTGATAAGGGAAGGCAGACTCTTCCCTAGGACTGACAAGTCATGGCTGCTGAAGGTGTGCACGGGAGG
Source organism: Craseonycteris thonglongyai (assembly GCA_004027555.1). NCBI lineage: Eukaryota > Metazoa > Chordata > Mammalia > Chiroptera > Craseonycteridae > Craseonycteris > Craseonycteris thonglongyai. The sequence continues at coordinate 13,587 of PVKE010028878.1, forward strand.
AGATGGACCTGTCCATCTTCCAGTGGTGGCTAAGGATGTGAGTACGGGAGAACTGTGCCCAGTGCAAGTCTGGCACACAGTAGGCGCTCCGTGAACACCTATTGACCTGAATAAGAGCAATAGCCCCTAAGCCAGAGAGCTGAAAGCCATCACCCAATGACCACCCCTTCCTTCCAGTCCACCAGAGCTCTGCTGGCTGGGCCAGCCAGCACTCTGCTTTGCCCGAGCATGGAGCACAGGGAGGAGAGACAGGGTGAAAGGCAGATGTCAGCAATACTAAGGGCTTCCTCATGGGAGGGCATGAGGCTCCACGCATTGTCTTGTGACTTCCATCCCTGCTGAATGGGGCTGCAAGGCCAAGGCTGAGGGGAGAGGTCCTTACCTCTGATCCAGTTAGAGCAATAACCACTTTTTAAATGTAAAATAAAAAGACAAATGAAAAGGCACATCCTTGTCTTCTGGTAAATGCCCAAATGTTGCCCTCTTTTTCTGGCAGTTGGCAGCCAGTCAGTTCTCTCTCCATTTTGGCCTGCAGTTTCTTAGGGACATGCTTGCCAGCCAAGCTGGAGTTGGAAGGGAAATCTCGAACAGATGGGGGTGCACGTGTAGGAGGAGAAAATAGCTGCTCCATCATCCTATTGCTGAGCCCCCGCCCCCAGCACTGAGCTTGGGTTGCCTAACCACATAGGTATGCAGGCTGGTACTCGGTTTTTAAAACAAAGGGTTTTCCCCTTCGGTGAATGGGGCTGGGTGCTTTCCTTGCCAAAGGAATGCAGTTCTGGTTCTCCCAGGGGTGAGAAGGGTAGTGAAGGACTGCAAAGGCTGCTTGCTGCGGCTTCCAATTTGCAGCAGCCTGTTCTGGGCTGTTAAAGGAACAGCATTATGGTCCCAACAGCAGGCTGAAAGGTAGAGTAATGATGCCATTAGCCAATGAGTAAAGCAGTAAATGGGGCACCTCAAACACTTGTCTCAGAGCCAGCAAGAGCTTGGAGAGAGAACGTGCGGTGAGAGAAACTTCTTCCGGAAGGTTCTGAGAACAGAAGGTCTTCAAGGCTGAATAGGAAACTGGGAAATTGATTAGCACACAGAACTCTTAAGCCAAACCTCAGAGAGGTGCTTCCTGGGTCCTCTGTGCCCCCATAGTGCCAAATGATGAAGCCCCAGGTGGGCATCAGGCCAGTGGGATGCAGGGAACACTGCTGATGGGAGTTTCCTGTCTTCCCCTTATCTGTGCGCACAGGACATCAGCTGAGGGGTCTGAGTGGAGAGGAGTGATTAGCGCTCCTGGCTTAAATTCCATTCCCTTTCATTACCTCCCTATACCCCAGGTTCTTTAATGACTGAAATTTTCCTGAATCAAATAGTTGCACAGAACCCTACAGCTATGACTTCTTCGCCACTCACTTAGATCCACAGATTCCTCACAGCTTGGGAGGGGTCCAGGCAAACTGAGACCATGGGACCTGACTTGGACTACAGTAGGCCTGTAGGTAGAATGTGAGCCTTTTTTAAAAAAAAATATTTTTATTTATTTAGACAGAGAGAGAGAGAGAACGGAACTGGGGGAGCTCCCAGTTCAGCATGTGGTTCCGCACGGCCGGGGCCGGGATTCAATCCTTGGTCCCTGGCGCTGCAAAGTGGGCGCTTAACCCACTGAGCCATCCCGGCTTCCCCTTAATGTGAGCCTTATAATACACGTAACACCTCAGCCAGTTACTTGGGGTGGGGTGGAGTAGGGAACTTGGTTTCATCTGTCAAAACAGTGGATTCCCAGGCCCCTCCTACCACCTAGACTGGGAGATGAGGGGCTTTCTTATTGAAGCAAAATGTACCCCACCCTCAGGGAGCTTGGGCAATGTTTTTAGGAGTCCTTTTCTCCTGATCCTGTCCCCTCAGCCCCTAGCTTTTCAGTGTGGGCCTCCTCTAGAATCCACTCTAAGATCTCTAATTCAGCCCTTTACAGAAACATGTAACATCTCAGCAAACATTGTGTGATGTTTCCGACTTCTTTATTTCTCACCCTTTTAAAATCTATTTGTTTTTAGATTTTGCTTTTAAGTAGCCTCCATGAACAATTTACATAAATGGGAGACCCTCCTCCCTAGCTTCAGCCCCACCAAGCTCCATCAGTACTATATTCCCAAACCCTCAAATGTTAGTTGAAGCTAAGTTGAAGGAAATCTTTGTAGACAGATATTAATAGTTACTAATGACACACTTCAGGACTTTCACATGAACTGCTTTGAAGATTGTCCAAATGATTAAGTTCCACCCCATTCTCAATGGATGCTGGGGAGGGTTAAGTTTTCTGTCTACAACATGTTCCAGTTGCCACAGGGAGGACAGGTGGAGAGGACTGACAAGACAGGAGCGTGTTCAGTGAGGAATTCCACCACTGACCAGCTGATACTTCCTGTGACAAGTGGACATTTTTTCCAGACAGGTGCTCTGGCACACAAAGTGACCATACCATAGAATTATCTTAGGAATAATTGTTTTCTCTTAAAAAAGCAGGACATTTAAGGGCAGGGAACTCAGCTTTCTAGTTTTAGGTGCTTGGGTTTTTTTCTTCCTGTAAAAGCTCAAAACAGGAATGTAAAGAATGAGCTCATTTCTTTTAGAGTAGGTCCATTTTTGCTCCTCACTTTTCCATAATATAAAAAACAAACTAAGGGCAAGGGACACCACTTCAGAGAATCCAACCTGGTGTCTGAAACTTTTGAAACCTACAGTAACACATTGGTAAAAAGAAAATAAGCAATACAGGGCAAAGGATCATCTACCTGACAGGAACAAAATAGGTATGTATAGGTCAGGAGTACCTCAGATTCAGACATCAAATAGCTGAGTATTTAGCAAATTTAAATTGAAACTTTTGTCTGAACTATAAAATATATACTAGACAAAATTTATAGAACAGCAGCACAGAGCCTATCCAAACATGTTGCCACTTATTTTCTCAGCACGAACTGAGATTTAAAAAGCAATGGCTAATATAAGTGACAAGCTATTACTGCCTTTCCTTTCATCCTTGCTCCTGGGGGGGTGGCGGGGAGGTGGGTAAGTCTAAGAAGCTTAGGTTCACAAAAGGGATCTAAGGAACACTGTAAGGAACACTGTGTCTCCCACATCTACCCACACTTATCCAACCTTCACCCCAGATTCTAGGAGCAATTTTCTGTAGAACAAGCATCAATTCTGTACTATCAATTCTGGTTTCACATCCCTTCTAAAGGGATACTACAATACCCCAGGGTAGCTCAGCTTCTTCATCAGTGCTAGCTCTGGAGGCAGAGGTCAACCACACAAACATGGGAAGGAATGCAAGCCAATGCCTGTCTCACCAGGCTGAACCATCTTCCCCCTCTGCAAAAAAAACAGCAGCACAGTGATATTTCAGTCTCTCCCTATGTCAGCCTCCTGACATGCACTATATGTAGCTGCAAATCCCAATCAATTTCAACATTTAACTGCTGGAACGCCTTTCTCAACACTGTAATTTACCCTCAAAAGAACAGGGAGTATGCACCCTCGCCTTCCCAGTACCACATTCAACTAACTTGCCGCCCCCTCCCATACCCCACTAACCTACCTACGCAGAGGAGGAACCTTCCTCCTTCAAACCCCGTAACAGCCGGCCACAGTACACATGCCACTGACAAGAACTTTTATTTCTTTTTAATGACATTAAACACAACTGCTACAGGGAAAAAACATGATAAAGAGGAGGCACCAAACTTCAGTTTCATAATTGATCCTGACAACTCAAGTAAATCAAGGCCTGATTAGATGCAAAACTACAGGTTATCTCAGGCTCTTTACTTACAAGTAAACTATACAAACAGCACATTTTTACTGTGCTTTGTCAAGACCCTTGTAGTGAGAAATGTCATCATGGATGAAGAAAGCTAAGTAGGCAGTTAATTGTATGTAACCAAATACAGCAAGAATTCCACATGAATATTAGACTTAGAGGCCAACACCAAATATGAGATATGCAGCTTTAAATCAAGTTAAACTCCAGATTTTACCCACTACCATCTTTAAGGTGAGCATGCCTGACTGGTTCTTTGGCTTTGTTTTTCCTTAAAGAATACCATGTTAATCGCTGGAGAACAGTTCTTTCCTCCCCCAGTCCAATAGATTTAATTAAGCTGCTAAAGCTTTGGAAAAACAGAATTATTTGAGCAAAGAGGAAATGTGATTGTCACATTTTATAGTTAACCCATCACTCATTTGATTTGGCAAAGGCAATGCTCCCATTACACCTCCGGTATCAGGAAGGCAGAAACACGAGTCTTCAGATTTTGCCTAAGCAAAATGCTACCCACTTCGCTCCCTGGGTTATCTATGGGGAACTAGACAGCTGCAATGCTAGTTAATTCATGTATGCTAGGGGTCCAAAGGCATATGTCTGTCTCCATCAAGCTAATTTAGGGAAATCTGGAGAAGTAACTGATGTACTAAATGACAACTGAAATAACAGATTTGACTCTTGTCCTCAAACAGAACTTCTTAGCATCCTGGTCCCAGAATTAAACCAAACATCCAAGTAAAAGAGAATTCTTAAATGGATAAAAGCAGTAAACACTTAGGGACATCCATCTAAATTTAGTGGCTTGAATGAACAAGCTTTTCCCAAGTCAGTTTCTAAAGCAGGATAGGATATTTAAGGCGGGTTACTCACAAAAATGAGGCTGATGAAACCAGATAGAGGCAGCCAGTGCAATAGCACAAGCTGCATTACAGCAACTTTGTACAACCTTCACAGAGAGTGAACAACAGCACAAATGCTGGACTGCAAAAACTCCCAAAATATAGAGCTATCTGTAAAGCAAGAATATCAAAATTCGAAGACATCCATTAAGATGGCTGCACCATCTGTTAATTTGGGTTATAACACCAAACCTTGAACTCAGGTGGTACATTCATGCACAGGAGTAATCACAACTACATTAGACTCACTTTAGCAGTTTTGTGAAACTTTGCATCAGAGGCCTGACCAAATGATAGTAGCATTCAGGGTCTAAAGGCACCTCTTATTGACTAATAAAGGAGACTACACAGTGCCTCTCCAAAGTCTCTCCCACAGGATGGAGGCTTACTGACTCACACAGCACCTCACACTTACAGCAGATGAAACTGAAGACCAACGGACACCACTGCCCTGGCTTTCTGGCGTGTCCTGGAGTCGAGACCCTGGGTGATCAGCTCGTCCATAAAAAGAATAGGGGGACTGACTGTTCTTAAAGAGGCATACCTATGTCTACCAGGCAGAACTCTAGAAAGCACAGTGGTCAGTAAGGAAAATCCTTGAAGGGAGATAAGACAATCAGTCACAAGACAGTTAGTCAACAATCTTTTGTCAGTTAAATTGTAAAAGATTTGTAAATATTGTGCAAAATAAATTTGATGAACAATGACATAAAAGCCAAAAAAATAAAGGCAGCTTGTAGGTATAAAAAGGAGAGGAAAAGATTTACACTTTTAATCTGTCCTTTCTTTCAACAGGATTTTTGTCCTGCTCCATCCTACTTCAAATGTCTTAGATTACTAACTTTAAAATACTGACAAGTAGTCAGATTTAAATGAAAAAGTAGCAGGGGTTGTTAAATGACTTGTATCCATGTATAAGTCATGAGCAATAATTAACACTGGCTTGCAACCTAGTAAGAATCTCTTCCTTACAGGAGATTAAAAGATGATTTCTTTTGGGCATCACAGACTTCGCTTCTACATAAAGGTAGGTGTTTTGGTGTTTTGGCTTAATGTTGGCTTTCAGGAGGTGGCTACCTTCAATTCAAAGCAACAAAATAAAAACTGTATCAACACTGCTTACACACACATATGCGCGCACACGAAGGACTTTATACAAAAAATTCAAGTCAGCAATGGGCATTTCCAAAAGGTAACAAGTTCTTTAAATAAAAATCTTGTGAAAAATAAAATTCAAAATCTGTAAAGCACAAAACAGCAGAAGATGACATGCTGCTCTGGACAGGACCCTGGATAGGGACCATCACTGCTGATGGGATGAAACAAATGGACTGTACTGGATATCGGGGAGACACTGAAACCGTTGGTGGCTTCGCTTGTTCTTGTCAACCCACTGAGTCAGACTGTATCTTTCCAGAGGTTTCTGCCGGAACCGGGCATAGTTTCTACCAGGAGAGAGAGGAAGTAAAAACAGAAAAGATGAGGGTTTCATCTGGTATGATTATTATTTTAAAACTATTTAAAAAATATCATTACTTTAAGAAATAGGATATAAATTTTACATTTAAGTTCTCACAGTTTTATACTATTTTATTTATATGAAAGTTACATTATAAGTGCTATTTCCTTCCAACCTCCAAAGCCACCTAATTTCCATATCGGTATCATGGTGGTATGTGCCATATATACAAATGTTCTATGAAATCCTAATGTATAATAATGCTTAAGTAGGAAAATAATACTTTCTCCTTCTATAAACATTTAGAACAGGATCTATATTTCTCAGCTTGTATCAGACCTGTACCTCCAACAGAATCTCATTGTCTGACACAGCTCAAGGTTGCTCAGGACACAACAGTTAAAATTAGAATAAAATTCCCGGAGAAGGTAAGTCATCATGTGAGTATCACGTTGCAAGTATAGAGACTGAACAGTTAATAGCACAGACTTAATTTCTTGAGAGCCTCCTTTGTCATGTGCTAGGCTGGAGTTCTGAACAGGACCCAGTGAGATAACTTGAGCCCATTCTTAATTCTAACTGTTCCTAATAAACACCTAGGATGCTTTTTTTTTTTTTTTTTTTTTTTTTTTTTTTTTTTTTATCTTTTCACATTTATAGAGAGAAATTATCTTTTTTTTTTTTTTGTCTTCAGTGCATAGTTATTTCTATTTTACTTTTTGACAGATAGAGAGAGAGACAGAGACAGAGACAGTTAGAGAACCGAACTGTGGGAACTCCCCAGTTCAGCATGTGGGTCCTGCCTGGGCCGGAGCCGGGATTCGATCCTCGGTCCTCATGGCCTCAAAGCGAGCGCTCAACCCGCTGAGCCGTCCC
>PVKE010028879.1:0-20627 GCA_004027555.1 Craseonycteris thonglongyai
ATTTTTTTCATAAAATATACAGACTAGACAAAGCTATAGACATAGAATGCAGATGAATAGCTTTCAGGGAGTAAGGGAAGGGAGTGGAATTGGGGTTTCTTTCTGGGGGTAATGAACAACAGTGATATTTCCATAACTGTGATTATACTAAAGCTCACTGATTTTGACACACTAAGAGGGTGATATGTATGTTATACAAATTATATCTCAATGAAAATATTATTTTTCTTTAATTTGGGGATATGTAGTTTATATCAAATACATTTTCCTCTTGAGGGAAGTTAATACGTATTATTTCTCATATTATAGAGATAAAAATATGTAAAATATAAAAACAAATAAAAAATATATATATATACACATTAAAAATCACTTTATTTTTCAAATTCATGCAGATCTATTTTATTGTAGGTTTCAGCCAATTTGTCTTTTATTTATTTATGTTTGAATGTCAACACTTTTTAAATAGTTTGTGAAATTCCCTAGGATATATTGTCTACATTTATATAGTGAGAGAAACCCATTCGTTGTTTCTCCTGAAGGTCATATTATACATGTTTAGTGAATAAAGGTTTATTGAGAATTCTGAGAATTTGCATTATATTCCAGGTATAATCCATGTGCCACCCACCCCTAATAGAAAATTTCAATTTATTAGAGAAAATCCTATCTCATACATAGTAGAATTTTACATATTTGAATAAGAAAATTATGCTTGCAAACATTTCATATTTGAACACTGTATACATGAAATGATTCCTTTGTTACCACAAATCTGCATCAAAAAAATCAATCAAATTTCTTTAAAATTCTAAAGGATCTCAAATTCCATTCTGTCACCTAACAATGAGTTCTCACAATAGAGAAGAATTGCTGTTAATGACACAGTGGAAGCAGATGGAAGCGTTATGATTATCTAATCACTTGTCTTTGCTATGGTGTTAGCGTGATTTCTGATTTCCAGATTGGTGAACTTCAGCCATTCTGGCAGCTGTCCACAGATATTTTCTTTATTTATTATAAGTATATGGATATTAAAATCCAAGTCACATAGATAGTACAGAGCTGTCAGACTAGATTGCAATAAATTGAAACCATTAAATGTCTCGGCCTCTGAAATGATATCTGATAACATAGAGAAACAAAATGAACTCAATTATACTAATATTTTATTCTGGTCATCAAACTGAAATGTATGTGAGTGAGTACATGTCCCTAAAAAATATAAGGCTAACCGTAGAATGTTAATTTTCTTTCAATGTAAGTAACTAAAGCTCTTTAATATAGTAATATTAGACATTTGGTTTCCATAATTATGAGTTTAAGTTTTAAATATTTTTATTTTATTTTAAATTCATATTGCAGTAACTCAACCTTGAGGGAAAGTTCAAACTATTTTCTTTTGAAAATAAAATAATAGTGTTAATATTTTTAGTGTAATGCATATTTTATCTATCTAAAATTGTGTATACATTTAGTTATTTTTCACATAAGCGATTATCTTGCTTACCAATTCTAGTAGTCCATGTACATCAGGGCCTATCAGAAAAAAAAAAAAAATAACAGCACTTTTCTTCTGTCAGCATGAATGCTTTCTTGAAAAAGTCAGTGATGTTTGTCAGAGGACAGGATATATTCCTCCCATTCAAATTTTATTTTTCGTTTTGAAGTGACAACTATTCTTTGGAATTCTAATACTTAATGCTTTAGGAGCAACCTTTTTTATTGACAGATTTTAAAGGGTTTTCCTTTCTGAAAAACTACTTCTTTACTCCCATTTTGCAACTCACCTTTTTATACTTGAGACATTTTTCAGCAAGACACTAGGCATCCAAATATATGGCACTTACAATGGTATTCAAAGAATTTAACTGGACAATAATGTGCTTAGATATATAATCCATTGTACAATCTATTTTTTTTTTTAGTATTTAAGATGATACTGATCCATTTTGTGAAAAGATATCTGTGATGAAATAGATCAGCATAGGCATAACTATTATTTGCCTGTATCTCCTCAGATGCCCACTGATGAGTGACATATATGTATTAGGTGTGGATCTCTTTTCTACAAGCTTATGTGTGAAAGAAACATGACTTTTGTTTCCTTATTGTTGCCACTGATTGGGCAAGAACTTAATTTATAATAGTAGATAATAGACTATATTGACATTTTTTCCAGGTATTTTGGAGGATGAGGATAGTTTTCATTTCTTTTATTGTTATTTGTGATCTGAAAAGCCTCAGCAGTTTAGAGTATTTTCTGCTTATATTTTGGTCACCTTTCCCTAAAAGCTTTAAAGAGAATCCAAAGTATGATGAATGAAGGGGATGCACAGCAGGCGAGATTGGGTAGGTAGTATACAGGAGAATAAGCAAAACAATATAGGCACTATCTTAAAAATATGATTCTACCATACATAATAACTGATTTGTTTCTCTTTATCAACCCCTTTTGATATGTGTTATCCACAATTACCAGGTTGAGAAACATAGACTGAAAAGAGTAAGCAGCTTGTAACAAAAAACAAACAAACAAAAAAAGCAAACTGATCACAAAGAAATGAACACAAATTTGATCTTAGTACAAATGCTCTATTTTTTGTAATTCATGCATAATTTTCCTTTGAAGAATAATTTTGAAAAGAAGATACTATTATTTGCAGTGAGAATGTATCTCATTAGATTGCTCATCTGTTCATATTTCAACATATGGAAAAATCAATGAGATTACATCTGTTACATATATTTGAATGTAGGGTTCTAGTTTACTAATACATTTGTTTGATATTCATGTCTACATTTAATGAGAATGTACATTAGAAATATGTGGCTTTTGTCTTCATGTGAAACTATGTTAACTACTGAAGCAGAAACACTTAAAAATTAACAGAAAATCTACATTATAACTACAGTTAGCTTTTTTCCATCTGAAAGTTATACATATTTCTCATCCTTTCAACATTTTTCTTCTTAATATTAATTAGTATTAATATTAATATAGTAATAAGAAAAATTTTCTTAAAAATAGAATATTCAAAATTTCTGGTATAGAATATAATTTTATAAATGCATACTGCAAAAAAATTGGATGTCACATTTTTAACAAGGAAAGCTTATCTGGTGTATAACTGAATACTGCTTTTAAATCACAAAGTTACTAAGAAAAAGATATTGGTTTATGTCTCATTCTAAAACTCTATTTCTTACAATGGAATGTTTAAGCTATCAGAATAACTAGGTGAATTAGAGCTGAATAGCACTCTAATGACTAAAGCAAATTTAGAAAAAGATTTAACTTGAAGTTGATATTAAATATTTTAGAAAGTCATCATCCTCAACTGGGTTTACAAATATTGGCTCTTTTAGATAGTCTCCACTTTAATCAAATACTGATTCCAAAATATTATGCTTTCTGATGCACAAATATCTTTATAGGAATATTCACAAATTCCCATCAGTCAATTAAAAAATCCCTTACCACTTGTCATCAGTCTTGTCTCTTTTCTTAAAAGAGAAAATTTATAGTTGTTATTTAATTTCCTTTAAACATTTAGAATCAGTCACACTACTATCCTGCCCCCCCCCCAAAAAAAAATGTCATGTTGAATTGTGACTGTGATTTCAATAAACAGGTAAATTAATTTAGGATACTGAAGGGAGTTTTTCAATCCAAGAACATGGTATAGCCCACTATTAATTAGGTCTTTTAAAATTTCTCTCACTGATGCTGTATAGTTGTTTGAACACAGGACTTAGACATCTTTAAAGTATCTGTTTTCATGTATATATAGGTTTTTAATGCTAGAGCAAATACTATTTAAAAAAATAAAACAATGAACTTTTATTGATTGGCTGGTTTCTAGCTACTTTTTGAATAAGTTTTTAATAGCTTCACATAGATACTTTAAATTTCCTACTTTTGGACTTCTATGATTGTTTTATTTCTTCTTTTCCAATCTTTATACCTTGTCTCAGTTACCACTGCTGTCAAAAAGATTGCACTTCCCCCCTCAAAAAAAAAAAAAAAAATCCAAGGTGTCTCACACAGGAGAATTTATATTAGCTGTCAACCTCGAGTTCAGCTGAGAGTGCTCAGACATGGCCTCTCCAATGTGAAAGTCTGGGAGTATTGGATTTCTACTGTGGCCATAGGTGTTCTCCAAACACAAGCGGCCTACTGATAAAGTAGAAGCTAATTGCCCTGTGTGTTCTAGCTTCCAAAATTATGCAGCTTTGTATTTGCCTCCTCCTACTGTTCACAAGAGAGTAAGTAGCAAGCCTGCCCACATTTAGGTGCTGGGGATACGGACTTTAATGAAAGTAAGATGAGTGTATACTTTGTTTTCATGTAAAACTTGTGGTCTCAAATTATTTACACTGCTCCATCCATATGCAAAATGTATTCACTTTCTAAGACCTAAACAAAGGTCTCCAATATTATATTATTCTTATAAGTGATGTTCATGATCTACTCAGCTATAGCTCCTTAAGTGAAATTCATTTCTCTAGTTCTGGGCACCATGAACTATAAGATAAATTATATACTCCCCAGCAACCCCACTTCAACACACACAACATACAATAATAAATAAACACCAAGTAACCGAAAAGAACAGACCTTTTAAAAAGCGGGTGGGCAGAAGGCTTCCTGAGTTGGGACTACTTGGCGACGCGGAAGCAGCAGCGCAGTAGTGGTGGTCTCTGCAACATTGAAGATCCGGCCTTCACGCTGGGTCCATGTGAGGACGAGATGTGCAGAGTGAGATGGCACAGAATCAGGTGTGCAGAGCGAGATGGCACAGGACCAGGTGTGCAGAGCGAGATGGCACAGAATCAGGTGTGCAGAGCGAGATGGCGCAGGACCAGGTGTGCAGAGTGAGATGGCACAGGATCAGGTGTGCAGAGCGAGATGGCACAGGATCAGGTGTGCAGAGCGAGATGGCGCAGGACCAGGTGTGCAGAGTGAGATGGCACAGGATCAGGTGTGCAGAGCGAGATGGCACAGGATCAGGTGTGCAGAGCGAGATGGCGCAGGACCAGGTGTGCAGAACAGAGGCACAGGTGCTGATTGCGGTCCCTGGAGGCTCGAGGTGAGAGAGGCTTGCACGTTTACTGGGACGTTTGAGGACCCTGGAGGGGGTGCACAACACGGTGACCCAGGAATCTAAGGGCCGAAGAGCCGGCCATGGCACAGGGTCAGGTGTCTGGCTGGGTTTCCAGGGCCTAGACCTGGGGATCCTGGCCTTGAGACACAAGACCTGAACCCAGGCCACTTCAGCTGAGGTGCCAGGCTCAGGGCTCACCTTAGGGGTTGTCATGTATGGCAGGTGGCTAAGAGCCCCCCTTGTCTTCTGGGAAACCTAACTTCTTTTTAGTGCTTTGCTTTTAAGGTGACCAGATTTTAACATTGGTAAAGTGAGACACCATTGACGTGGGGGGCGGGGGTTCTTGATTAAAACTTTGGTCTATCTCCCACCGTTCCCTAGCTTGTTCTGTATTCTTTCCAAAAATCAGGACTTTTTTTAAATGCCGCAGAACGTGGGACAAATTGTTAAAAATCGGGACTGTCCCGCCCAAAGCGGGACGTCTGATCACCTTACTCTAGAGGTATCTTAGGCCCTTTGCTGGCTACCTAGGAAGCTGTGTGTCGGGCTGGAGTCACAGGGTAAAGGTCTGGAGTGGGTTCAGCCTAGTCAGTAGCACTAGTAGTAGGGAAAGGTGATATCAACCACGAGAGAATTTTTGGGATTAGTGTTATAGGTTAAATATTTGAAAATAAAACTGCAAGGTGAAGACCGGACTCTGATACTGAAGAATAAAGAGAATATACTAGAACATGCAGTGCTTGAAAATGAATTTTAACATTTCAAATATTGGGGGTGGGGAATAGTTGAATCAGAAATTCACAGGACATTAAAAGCAGTAAAGCACTCCAAAGCTCACTGAGGGCAGGTGTTTTATACCAAAAGAACCTCATATTCAGAGCTGAAATGACTGTCCCAAGGTCATGTGATTAGCTTAATGATTACATTGGAATTATGATTGAGGGTGATGCCTGATGGAGTTACTGTTATAATTAAGATGTGTTTAAAATAGGACAGGGAAGCCTGAAACTTATCAACTACTCAGTAAATAATGATTGTCATTAGTTACTATAGGCTAAATGGTACTGGTCCACTGCACATAGATTATATCTTTGAGTTTTTTTAAGTCCTGTTTCCCAGGACCTGAAGTCACATTTATGGCGATGGCAGGAAAAAACCGGACCTTGTGGATTAACTTCTGGGCATGACATGGTTGAGTGCTGGTTGAGGGACATTAAACAAAGACATTAAAATACTGGGGAGGACAAAGGTAAAGTACAGTTAAGTGTCTACCTTTAATTTAGGAAATGTGACATTTTGCTTAATTTTATTTTTAAGCAGTTTTCTTTTTTTTTTTTTTCTTTTTCTCTCTCTCTTTTTTAAATGGAAGAATCGTATTGCTCTTTAGTCAGTCTGTATGTCAGTGATTTTCTTCCAGCGGTGTTTGAGGTTCATGAGTAGAACCACTGCCATGTTTTACATTTGCTGTATTTATACTTAGGAGTAGAAGTGAGGAATTACGTGGGAGTTATTTGCAGAAAATGGATGTCAGCATCCCTCCACACCTTACTGTGTTAACTCAACATTTCAACCTGCACATTATCTTCTAAGGTCCAGGAACAGGTAAAGGTTTTTGTCAGAAGTTGTTGCTGCAGTTTTGGTAGTGACACTTTCAGTTTCCACATCTTTAAAATGGGAATTAGAAGTGTCCTGGATCCCTTATTATTATGAATTATTGGGAAGTACAGATAAGGTGGTGTACATGGAACTTCTTTGACAAGTGCAATGAACTGTGCAAACAGAAGAGTTTGCAGCTTATAACTAGTTGTAGGAAATAATAAAATGCATGAATATAATTGTAACCTATATAGCTTACAGTAGAACTTTCTCAGAAAAGTGTGGGGCTGAATGCTTTCTTATAGCAACAAATGTACTTTTAAGTTAAGCTTAAATGTGACCTGTGAAATTATTCAGAGAATTTTGTCTTTAAAGAATTTAGAGAATCTTCAGCAATATGTTTTCAGTATTTATAATGTATCTTGAACCTGCTTAGTTTATAGGAAAAAAAGGAAGTGCTATGGGAAAATTTATTATGAAGTTGCTGTTAATGCAAAACAAAATTCAGAAGTGTTAACAAAGCAGTATAGATCTATTTTCAAATGGATGAGCATTTACAATAAAGACCACTTTGAATTTTTTGTATGTTTTTCTCCCTTTAAATTATTAGTACCCAACCTTTTGTTTTTTCTGGGCCACATTGGAAGACTTGTCTTGTGCCATATATAAAATATACTAACACAAACAAGAGGCGATGAGCTAAAAAAAAAAAAAGGTTCCAAGAAAAACCTCATAATACTTTAAGAATCTGTGCTGGGCATCATTCAAAGCCTTTCTGGGCTGCAGGTTGGACATGTCTGCTTTAAATGCTTTTTTTTTTTTTTTTGACTAGATGTGTGTGTTGTAAAACCAGAAAGTACAAAAGTAGTGGTAAAATGGTAGATCTGTGATTGGAATCAAATTCATTTTCAGTGGTTATTTTCTAGCCTAAGACTTACAGTTTCTTATTTGCCTTAAGACTCATGAGTTTTAGAACCATTAGAAGTTAAATGGCATTGCTGGGCTATAAATACCTAGTAATAGTAAAATTCACTGCTGGTGTTGAGCACATACTGTAAGCATTTCACATGCATTTTGTTTATAAAACAACCTAAGTAGGTGATGTTATTATTCTCAGGATAGAGATGTTCACTCAATATGCCAATTTATTAAGTAACCAAGGAGAGGCTGTGACTTTTGAGTTTGTATGTGTAAATGCTATATATGTCTAACTATGACCTTGAACGGATTGATTATTTATGAGGGCTGTCCGGAAAGTATCCAACCATGTAACCATTCTCATTATACTGACAAGGGCTGGATTTTTTCTGGACAATCCTTGTAATTTATCTTAGCCTTTGTTTCCTCATGATTTGCACAGGAATGATAGACCCTCCTGTTATTTTGTTGCTGTTGCTTGTTTGTTCTTTGTTTGTTTTTTCTTGTGGATTAAAATTAGACAACATAGGTTATCTAAAACCCACAAGATTTAAATTTTGAAGGGTATATTAGTAATGAATGGATAGCCCACATGAAAGAAAGAATGTTTTATTTTTTTATTAAGTACTACCTATTTATTTTTAATATTTATTTTATTGTTTTTACAGAGAGAGAGACAGAGAGAGAAGGGGGAGGTCCCAGAGCAGTCTCCATAGTTGTATGTCATTAGTTTTTGACATAGTTTCATTCCACACAGGTGGGTGTGGGACAACAGGGTGGGAACCGGGCTGGGGGCCTCCCATGTGGAAAGCACACCTTGGGTGGCAGCCAAATGGGGGACTTCCCACATGGGAAGCTTGTCTCTGCAGGAACCAAAATTGAGGCCTCTCACATGGGAAGCATGCCCCAGTTCAGCATATGGGTCCACACGGGCCTGGGCCAGGACTCAATCCACTGACCCTGGGGCTTCCAGGCTAGTACTTAACCCGCAGACCCATCCTGGCATCTCCCCTATTTTAAAAATCTGTTTTTTTAATTTTTATTCCCAAAACAATTCAGAATAAAGCTAGGTCATTTTTTCTATCCCTTTTTCTAATTTCTCATTGATTACAGGAAATTAGAGTTGAAATTTTGTAACTAATTCCAGGAGACAAAGTCCCACAAAGCAAAACACAGAATCAAATGGTTCCACTGCTGAATTCTACTAAATACTTATGGAAGAATTAACATCAATCCTTCACAAACTCTTCCAAAAAATAGAAAAGGGGAGAGCGCTTCCCAGCTCACTCTGAAGCCAGTTTTATCCTGGTGCCAAAAAATCCGAACATTGCACAAGAACAGAAAACCATAGACCAACTAATACGGTGAAAACAGATTTAAAAATAGACATAATTTGAAAAGATAAAATGTAAAAAAATAAATTTAAAGAACAAAAACAAATTGAGCCTCTATTTATTTTAAAGATCTTTTTACTGGATGAACCTTTATTGAGGATAAAGCTTCTACCATTTTGAGGTGACAATATAACAAATAATTCTGCTGAAAACACAGTTTTAATTAACCTGAGCAAAACTTTAGAGAAAATCTTAGAATTTGCAGTTTTTGACACTTACTCTGTCAATAATTGCTCATTTGTTTATTTCTTTTTTTATTTTCATAAATTTTTTGCTTTATATATGTATTTGTATCTATATTATTAGGTATGTACATAGTCTGAATTATATACATAGTCTTCCAGAAGAATTATCTCTTTATCACTAGGCATTATCTCCTTTTTAAAAATTATTCTTCTTTTAAAGTGTATATTATATATTATTAGACAATAGATGCTAGCTTTCTTAAATTTATATTTCCATTTTATGTATTATCATCCTTTTATATTCAACTTTTCTTAATCCTTAAAGATGTATGTTTCTGTATTTTTTTCAGCTTTATTGAGGTATAATTGACAAATAATTTTATCAGATATTTAAAGTGTCAATGTAATGATATAAATATGGATACATTGTGAAGGGATTTCTCTTATTGAGTTAATTGACATACCAATGTCCATTACCTGATATATTTAATTTTTTCCCTTTAATGAGAACATTTAAGTTAAGATTGTCCTGTTGCAGGGTTCTCGAACAGAGAGGTGGGACACCAGGGCTACAGGAAGCGGCTTTTATTGATGTTGGCACCAGCTCAGTAGGTTAATATCCAAAGGCTGAGCGCCGTTTGCAGTGGGACACAGTTTTATACTGTCTGTTACTTCCTGTATATGTATGTGTTCTACTAATAAGGCTACTGATTAGTTACTAAGTTTTAGGGTAAGGGGCTTATGCAAGGGCTCAGGGACGTCTCATCAACCGGAAAGTCCTGGGAAGAGGCGCTGGCTGGTGTCTCCCTGGGGCGGCCAGGCCATGCCAGGATGCCACAGTCCAAACTGTGGCCCATGTGTCACATGCAGCCCAGGGCAGCTTGAAATGTAGCCAAATACAAATTCATAAACTTTCTTAAAACATCGATGTGTGTGTGTGTGTATATATATATGGTATATATATATATATTTTTTTTTATTTATTTTTTTTAGTTTACCAGGTATCATTAGTGTATTTTATTTGTGGCCCAAGACATTTCTTCTTCCATTGTGGCCCAGGGAAGCCAAAACGTTGGACACCCCTGATTGAAGTTTTACTTTTCTAGCATATTTCAATTATGCAATGAGCAGGCCTGTGCAGACTTTTCAGGATAACGTCTACTTCTAATTTTCTCCAAGTGTCGCAATCCATTATTTATTTATTTTCACATGCTCAGATATATACAGCTGCCTTAATTGTGAAGAGCTGATTCTAGCCTCTAGCAGTGTGTGAAAATTATGTTTCTTTTACATTTACATTTAGCTGCCTAGCCATTAGGCCCAGGCTACAACACTCTTTTTTTTCTCTTCTCCTCTCCTCTCCTCTCCTCTCCTCTCCTCCCTTCTCCCTCTCCTCTTCCTCTCCTCTCTCTTCTCTCTCCTTCCCTTCTCTTTCTCTTCTTTTTTTATATGACACTTTTTTCTTAATTCAAGCAGTCATCCCCAAATTGCTTGGCAGTTCACCAGTGGACTGTGATCAATTTCTTGCCCAGCCCGCAATAGAGGTGTGTCAACTATAGTCACTATGTTATTCATTAGATCCTCACACCTTATTCATTTTATACCTGAAAGAAGTTCGTACCCTTTTACCAATCTCTCCTTATTTCTCCCACTCACCACTTGGCAGCTTTCACTGTTTTCTATTCTCTGTTTCAATTAGTGTGACTTTTTTTGTTGTTGTTCTACGAGTACATATAAGTGATCAATGTAAGGTATGTCTTTTATTCTGTGGCTTATTTCACTTAGCATATTAAGCAGTTCGTGTTTTGGGAATTTGTTTGGTCCATTCTCACTATTTGTCTTCTAATTAAAGCTCATAGTCTATTTGCAATTGATTACCTGTATAGTAGGGTTAATACCTGCCATCATTTTATATACTAACATAATATATATATTTTATTTGTCTCACCCATTCAGCATTTTAATTTTCTTCATGGTTGGGGTTTTTTTTTTAATCAATAGATGTTTTTTCATTTACTCCTTCCATGTCTATTTGTTCTGCATTATTTATAATTTTCATTCCATTCTCAAGGAGTAGTCTACTTTGTTCATAAGTGCAAATTAAAAAATAATTCTGACTACTCAATATAATCTTAGTTTCTGGGCATAACGTTTATATGATAACACATCTTTTATTACACTTTAGTCAAGAGCTTAAGAAAAGGAATTTACAAATACTACTTGCATGGCACAACAGCTTTAACAAGATTGTTTAGAAATAAATCACAGGTGCCTGGACTCAGATGTATGAACATTTATCCATTGAATGTGACCTATTAAGTTCATATGAGTTTAATTGAATATGTTTTGTCAATTGGATATTATAATTTCACTTCAAAATGTTATTTGCCAACATATTGATGTGACTTTAATTATTAATTTTTAGATAGAGCTAAATTATTTTTTGAAAATAGGATGATTAAGCTTCCCAAAATTATGGGAATAACAAGTTAAGAACTTGTATGTTTCAGTTATTAAAATGTGTATCTTAATTTTTGTACCTACAAAGTCTAACTCAACTTTAAGCTGAGTTAGACTTATTTTTTGAATTATTGCTAGGGAACAGAGTAAAAATAAAAATAAATAAATAAATAAACCCAAAAAACAAATGTTCTTCCTACATAAAAAAATGTTATGAGACATTAAATCTGTCGCAGTTGGAAATACATTTGTGGGAGGAACACTTAGAATAGAGTTACACAGACTGTATCCTTTTTTTAGTATAGGTTGAATTTCTATGAAAGTAATGTTCATAAAAGAACCAATGAGCCAATAAATGGTGCTAATGGGTGATCAGATATCATAGTGAAGGAAGGAATTTGATTACCTTAAAAGTTATTGTTCAACACACTGGGTATTACTCTTATAATAGGAGTTGATGTAGATTTGATTGAGCATTTTCTTTTTAACCACACAAGAGGTACAAAGTTTTCACTTTTACTTTTACTGCTAGCTTTCCTGATCCAGGCTGTTCACAATGTAATTCATAGAAATAGCAGCATTGTCATAACTTGGTAGCACAGTAGAATTGAAAATATTAAGCCTCACCACAGACTTACTTAGATTATGCATTTTAATATGATCTCCAAATAAATTTTAATGCATATTAAAATATGATAAATACTGGTCTAGATAATTTAAGGACATTTCCAAACAGTGAAAAAGCTAGAAGAAAATAAGAATAATGTGTCTTTGAAAATTGATCAAATTATAAAATAACATTTTAAAATACAGTTATTTTTTTACTTGTTTAAATACATCATAGCTGTTAGAATCGAAAAGATTTTTTGAAACATGTTTTGTCTCTAATTTCTGATGAGCATAATTTAGACATTTGATATTTTTTAAGAAATTTTAGAAAAGCAGTACATAAAATATACATTCTTCTACAATTAAATAGCCAGTCTCAAGAAAAGTACATGGAGGTTACAAAGTAATATGTTTAATATTCTAATTATGTAAAACAAAACTTCATCCTCGTCAGAATTTTTTGGAATTTTGAAGCCAAATGAGATAAAATTTCAAGGATATAAATTAATTTTTAATTACGGTGTAAGTAATTTGTCATTCACTTCATTAAAAACTTTATATAGAGATATTGACAATGTGTGCTTGATTTTCACTTAAACTTTTTGGAAAAATATACCTGAAAATAACTCATGAGATGTATCAGATGTTTTGATATATACATCCAGACCTGATATTCTGCTGGAAACAGTATTCGTAGCCTGACTAAATCACTGTGTCCTTTCAGCCAAACGAGTTGTGACTAGTATTCCTGTTTTTAATGAAAGGAGCTCTCATTCTTTCTTTTTAAAGAAAGCTGCTTTCAAACCTTTTTTTTACTTCCTGTTGTCTACATAAAATTTTAGCTATCAATGCCTATTAGAATGTACACCTTATGAAATAAATTATTTTTGTATATTATATTTAGTCCTATAAATTTGTGGCATAAAACTCTCAATAAATATTAGTGGAAGGAAGGAAATTTTTCCAAAGATAATTTTCTACAGTTAACTCAAATTTAAAATTGATCAGAATAAATTATGCCATTGGCTGGACACAAGATTACATTTCTTTTTTTTTTGCATTTGAAAATATTTCTACAAAAACATAGTTGAGGAACTTTTTTGTATCAACAAAATTAGTGAGCCCTGAATATTTTTACATTTATAGTAAAGTCTGTGCCTATGTTATCTCACAAATTGACATTATGCTTTTAGAAAGATTTACCAGGGCTGTTTGGAAAAAATCCTATTATTAATGTCTCTATTTTTCATTTTACATGGCTAGGTACATTCTGTACAACCCTTGTATATCCATGATTCACTTTTTCTCAAATATCGTCAAATATCTTTGAATACTTATTCAGTATAAGGAGAAAAG
Organism: Craseonycteris thonglongyai; assembly: GCA_004027555.1. Taxonomy (NCBI): domain Eukaryota; kingdom Metazoa; phylum Chordata; class Mammalia; order Chiroptera; family Craseonycteridae; genus Craseonycteris; species Craseonycteris thonglongyai. Next base: position 13,627 of record PVKE010028879.1, read on the forward strand.
TTTATGAAACAAAAATATCTACTGTTTTTGTATAGCAAATGAAAAAAATATTGACAACAAAGCTCTATAGAAAAATGGTTAAATAATTTGTAGTTAACAAATATTAATTTATTTGAAAAATCATGACCATGATCATAGGAAACATTTATGACATTCATGTTGAATGAAAAAGAAGGATGCAAAATTATTATAGGAATCTTGAGTATATCTGTTCAGAGAAATACAAAATTGAAGTATATTTCAGGAGATATAAATTAAGTGTACTAGCTTCTGATTTTCTTCTTTAATTTGTTTTATTGTTTTTGACAGAGACAGAGAGAGACAGAGAGGGGGGGAGGGCTCAGAGCAGTCTTCGTAGTTGTACAGTCATCAGTTTTCGACATGGTTTCATTCCACACATGTTGGCGAGGGCTGTGCAGGGTGGGAACTGGGCTGGGAGCCTCCTGCATGGGAAACACTCCCCAGTTCAGCATATGGGCCTGCAGGGACCAGGGCTGGGATTTGATCCTTGGTCTCTGGGCTTACAAAGTGAGTGCTTAAGCTACTGAGCCATCCCAACCTCTCTTGATTTTCTTTAATGACACTTCTATACTGATGAACATGACCAGAGTTAGCAAGTGTAAAGGGCAGGCTTGTAATATAATGGATACAGTTAGGATGGTTGTAGACAATTTGCATGTGAAAAAATTAAAATTAGCTTTGAAATATTTAATTTGAAGGAGATAAATGAGGTGTTATAGAAAGTATGACAATCTGATAGCTATTTTCAAACATTTTAAAAACTAATATAAGGAAAGGACTATTTTTCCATAGGCTCATGGAAAAATAGACTAAAGAAAAGAATTATAAGGATATTTATTGGGAATCATTGTTAAGACGTTGGTACCAGAGTTATGCTTAGTGTAATTTAAAACACGTAAATGAAATCTGTCTTTAAAAAATGAAAGGGACAGAAATAGTAAGTACTTTGTTATTGGGAGTGTTAGTAATCTTTGGATTACCCTTTTATTGGATGTTTTTAGCGAGAATTCTTGCATTGCGTTTATTGGATATTGGGTTCAAAGCATCTAAACTCTTATAATGTGATGATTTTAATGGCATCTGCCCTTAGTTTCAGGCTGAAGATCTCTGGGGTCATACAAAGACCTAAAAATTACATGAACAGCTTTAATCACGTACAGGAAATTTGGCAATGCAAAAACTAGCAAAGAATTGTTAAAACTAAAAGGAAATTTACAGATCATTTCAACCATTCCCATAATTCTACAAGGGATGAAACTGAGGTTCAAAGATGTTAAATCACATTAAATTTACTCTAATTAAGTTAATAGATGTTATTGTTATTTATCCAGCGCCTACTAAAGGCAATTAACATCTGGCATGAGATGAACTATTTAATGGAAGTGTTCACTAGCAATTGTGCTAGTCTTTAATTTTTTTACCATGTATTAAAACATCAGAAACCAAAGGAACCAGAACCTGTTTTTTCAGCATCCCATAAACTGCTTTCATGGAATTAGTGAATTCAATATACTGTTGATACTTTTCCTATTTACAATAGGCTCCATGTTGGGCATCGCAGACACAGTGGTGAATACATCAGTTAAAATCCCTGTCTTCATGTGGTTTGGAGTCTAGACAAATGACAAAGAATACCGATGTAGAAATGGTAATTATATTTGTGAAGAGTATTGTCTGGTCAAATTATATGGCTCTATAGTACATATAGCCAACAGGTGACCTATCTTGATGTGGAAATATGGAAGGAGTCAATAGCATTAGACAGAAAAAACTCAAGAGCAAAGATTCAGCAACAAGTGGGCAAGTGGTGTATTTGGAATAGTTAAAGTTTACAAATTCTTAAAAAAAAATTTTTAAGATTTGTTCTATTATTTTTGAGAGAAGTTGAGAGAGAGTAAGAGAAAGAGAGAGAGAACAGTGAGGGCTCAGACCAATGTATGTAGTTGTACATCATTAATTGTGACATAGTTACATTCCACATGGGTGGATGTGGGTCCACAAGGGGCAGGAACCAAACTGGGAGCCTCCCTCACAGGAAGTGAGAACCTTCATCACCACAGTTCAGTGTATGGGTTTGTATGTTTCAGTACTAGGATTTGATTCTCAGACCTTGCGGTCACAAGGCAAGCGCTCAACCTGTTGAGCTATTCTGGCATCACCAAAGTCTTAAAAATGTGAGAGAGAACTAACTTTATTAGGAATTATACATGTAGATGTATGTCTCTGTGACTTTGCCAAATTTGATTACATTTTTCTTAACTCACCATTATATAAATTATATGAACTCCAGTTATATCTGCCCTATATGCCAATGTTTTTAAGGGAGTGTCTAGCATATAGTGGGTTCTTTATTTTTATTTTATTTTATTTTTAAGTATGGCTTCATGAGTTTCCAGGCCACTTGATCCTTCTCAGTAGTGGATTGAGCCTGTTTTCTTTGCTCCATCTACAGCAAACAGGAAAGATTGACATATGAATCATATTTTGTTGAGAAATATAGAAAGCAGATATATGTTGTGATTTGTTGAATCTTATTAACCATATATAAACAAAATGTGTCTGGCATGTAACTTAACTTTCAAGAATATAATTCAGAGGAAGTAGAAACCTCAACCTTTTTTTCAAATTACAAACCAATTTTTGTTTTCTTTAGATAAATATTCGTAAGTAGATATTTATCATATCCACTGGATATGGATCATAATGGTAGTTCCATTAAAAAAATTTGTATTGTTAAATTTATTGGGGTGACAGTAGTCAGTAATATAGTTTCCAGGTATATAACTATGCATCGCATTGAGAGCTGATTCTGGGTGGCGAGCATCTAGTGGGTTCTTAATAAATGATAAATACAGAATAGTGAGTTTGATATTTTACTGACAGAGGTGTGCAAGAGATTTAATTAAAAATAAATTCTCTTTCATTGAGTTGAAGTTAATTTTTTTCAAGTTTTTATAATTGTGGGAAGTTTCACATAAGTCACTCTTTTGGTCTTCACATTCTTCAAATTATACCTTAGATTTAGGCAGTTGAGTCATCTGCACATTCATGCAATTTGTGGGAAAAAAATCTATTTACATGATTAACAAAGTTCCTTTGAATTAATGGCACTCTTGCTGTAATCCTTTGTTGGATACATGGATGTGTTCTTTGCTCTCATTTGCCAATATGACATATGCAGTCTTCCCAATCTCTGGTCTTACCACCTCTTTTGTGACTACGTCCAAGAGTCATATCACAGTTCTGTTCTAGCCATGGCTCATGGGTTTCCATTTCCATAGCATCTTTCTCTCTCTGTCTCTCTCTTTCTATCTCTGCCTCTCTAGCTCTATCTCTCTCATCTATATCCATATTTATCTCTTTATCTATCTAGTAATTTCTCACTCTAGATTGGGATAAGTACCGGTAAGTTTGAGGGAAGAAACACAGTTATTCTTCAGCTTCTCAGATGAGTTACATTAAATATATCTCAATTATACTTTGAGTTGGTGATCATTAATATATGTTATTAGAATCCTGTATCCTGTATGTAGAGGTAGCAACACTCATTCTTTAAATATTCATTTGGGTTTCCATGCTCACAGAGGAAAAAAATTGTTCTCTCCTCTCTGACAGAGGAAGTCAGTGCAAACTTATTCATTAAGCCAAGTTATAGATCATTCAGAAAGATCCACAATATCTGTGCATGTTGGGGAAGTAGCAAACAAGAAAGTTTCCTTTAATATTTCTTTAAAGAAAACTTGCATTGAAAATAACTTCTGAGATACTAACATGCAGAAGAGAGATTCAGGGCTAGCATATCATTTCATACTTAGTATTGATGATTTTTCAAATGTAACTTTAATGCTAAGACAATCTCACACATTACTGGGACAGGAGACAACTTCTGATATGTCTGTCAAATTCTAGGTTCTCTATTCTTGCTCTTCATTCATTGTTCAGATGATATTATATAATATTAGAAGGATATGCCATTGATATTGGAGATATAACCATATAAAAACAGAGTAGGAATGATTAAGGTTGTAGACATGCGGAATTATGCTCTAAGTTATTTAGTGGGGTGAAGAATCTTATTATACTTTTGCATGGATGGTTACTCAATATATAGAATAGGAAGAAAATGCTTTGGCACTATACAATGGCTGATGGGAAAAATCCAGCCACAAATGCCTCTGTTACATGGCTGAATAGTTTCCAGACATCCCTTGGATATTTCTAAATTATTTCTGCAACTTTGCTAGAGCAAGTATCAAATAATTTTACTACCCTTCTGTAAAGCTGTTTAACTGGACATTTTCTGGAATAACATTAGCATATAATTAATTACTAAATACTGAGCAGTGAGTTCCTTGAATTTTTTCACAGCCTTTAGTTATCTTTATTTAGTATATGTACCAATAGAATACATGGCAGGTTCTGGAAAGAAGACTCAGATGTATATTAATATGGAGCTAGTCATATATTTAAACCACTTATTTTTTTCCAAAGAGTTAAATATTTTTGAAAGGTAAATTTCAAATCTCTTCTTTGACATATTTTGGTTATGACATCTTTTCTAGTATAGGCTTTAGAACCAAGTATTATATAATTAAATTTCATGTTTCTTTTGTAATTTTATTATCTTTACTATTCCCATATACTTCGTCATTTGCGGATAGGGAGAAAATGGTCCTAGTATATGGAAAGTTAACAAATTAAAGATATGGCAAAATTAAAAGACTCTAGAACTTTTAAAGAATTTTAAAAAAGATTTATTTTATTGTTTTTGACAGAGACAGAGAGAAACATAGAGGCAGAGAGAGAGAGAGAGGGAGAGAGAGAGAGAGAAAGGGGAGGGCCAAGAGCAGTCTCCATAGTTCTATGTCATCAGTTTTTTGACATGGTTACATTCACACAGGTGGGCGCAGGCTGCGCAGGCTGGGAACTGGGCTGGGGGCCTGCCACATAGGAGGCATGCTCCCCTTGAGCCAGGGGCCAAACTAGAGAGCAAGAACTGAACTAGGGGTTTCCTGCATGGGAAGCACAACTCAGTTCAGCATATGGGTCCACATGGGTTAGGGACGGGATTCAATCCTTGGTCCCCAGGGCTACAAAAGTTAGTGATTAACCACTGAGCCATCCTGGCTTCCCTAGAACTTTTTAAAGAAGAAAGGAATACCTTCTTTATCCAAAAAAAAAAAAAAAATGATAAAGACTACAGCTTATTTTATGCTATTTACAACTAATATAAAAAAATGTGCCAAAAGAAAAAAAGAGGAAAACCATAACCTGTTAACACAGAATCGTAAGTGTCAGAGGGGTGAAATTTATAAAATGACCCAAGAACACAGACCAGGTGAAAGATGATTTGACTTTCTGGCTTCAATACCTAGTCATTTTGATAGACAAAATTTGGAGATATTTACATTAAGTACTTGTTCTATTTTCATTATTATTAAACTAATATTCTATGAGAGTTGCTAGAGAGGTGTGGGTTGTACTCATGCCTGATATTCATAAAGTTTTATTTCTTTTTAAATAGTAAATTTACACCCTGGTAAATATCTTAGTCTTTTGTGAGTTAGATTAGTGACACTAATTCTTTGTCACTACAGTCCACTGTGGTCCATTAATAAGATAAGGCACAAGTCCTAGAACGGTAAGCCCACATGGCCTCTCCTAGATAATATCAGAATTTTTTGTGGCTTCATCTTATTAGAGTGATTACTATAGAACTCTTCCATGGTGCCTGCTCTTCTTCTACAAGGCTTTTGTTACTATGCCAATTTCCTCTGTTGTCTTTCTTCTGTTTGTACACTCCCCCCAACCCCTTTTTAAGAAGTGGATATAAAACAATGAAGAAAAATAAATTAAAATTAATGTAGGGAGTATGTAGAAAAGGAAAAGACCAAGTGCAATTCACTTAGATTATTTTAAAATCCCAACTATACTATGCTTTCCTCTCTATGTGTACCACAATAATCCTGATAAAACATCAAATTTTCTGAGTGAAAAGAAAATGGAGATAAAATTAGGCTGAATCAATTACATAAAATTAATAATCAATATTATCCATAGTGGCACAATACAAAATATGTCCTAAATATGTCTAATTTTATCTGCATAGTATCCTTTTAGAATATAGAAAAACATTAAATATATACATTGTTCCCTCGCCACTTCGCGCTTCATATTTTGCGGCTTCAGTGCTTCGCGGGTTTTCCCAAAATAGTCATCAAAAAATAAAAATGAAAAAATACCACCATGTCGGCAGCCACATGGCGGAAAGGAGCGTTGTTTCATGTGGATGCGCGAGAGAGAAGGATCCCTGCATGTCAAACACAGAGATGAGCTGACTCAGAGTCCCTCCCACGGGCTCATAAAGGCGCGGGATGGGTTTCCGGTGCGACATCGACCCATGAGAGGACGAGTGGATTGATCCCTGTGAGCTGATTGTCTGCGCATCATCGCAGCCTCACCCAGCATCTTCTCTTGTTGTATCTCGCCAGTCTTGTCCATGATGCTGACTGTCTCGCATACTGTATTGTAGTGTTGTGTTGGCGATCACTTGTTTTGTTTAAGCGATCACTTTTTTATTAATTAAGCCCTTATCATGCCGCCTAAGCGCTGTGCCCCTGCGAAAGCTTCCTCCGGGGCGCCCAAGAGGAAGAAGATGATGACCATCAGCGAAAAAGTGACACTTTTAGATATGATCAAAGAGGGCAGAAGTCATGCATCTGTGGCACGCCATGACGGGGTGAAGGAATCTACAGTGCGGTCCATCAAGAAAGAGGAAGCAAACATCCGCAAAACTGCTTCCATCACCTTCAATAAAGAAGCGAAACGTGTGGTAACTCCGCGTCATAACAGAATTGTGAACATGGAAGCTGCACTGGCATTGTGGATTGCTGATGGCAGGAAAAAGACAGTGAGTTTGGACACTAATATGATCAGGACAAAGGCCAAAGCTCTCTACGACCCAATCTTGCCCGATGACG
>PVKE010028880.1:0-20628 GCA_004027555.1 Craseonycteris thonglongyai
AAAAAAAAAAAAAAAAAAAAAAAAAAAAAAAAAAAAAAAAAAAAAAAAAAAAAAAAAATTAAGACAATAAGTCATAAACCTTATTCAAGTTATACAATGGTTTATATTTATATAAAAATTAAATTAGTTTTAAGTTTCAGGAGTTCAAAAAAAATGAAACATTTTAAGTATAGATAAAGCTGGGAAAAAGTGAGTTCAGAGCACAAAACTCATCAAAGTGATGAGACAAATGAAACATATGATTTTATGTTCCCCCTTTAGGCATGTGCTTCCAATATTAAAAAATGTCTAGACCTATAACAGTCAGGTAAATGTACACAATTGTTTTCTTTTTTTCTTTTGTTGCACATTGTTGATTAGGAAATAAATCACATAAATTGCAAAGAATTAGGAAAGTTTTCTTCAGATATTTCATCTCTAGCTTACCCTTGCGGATCTGAGAAATAAAGCATCCATTGAAACACTTTTTCATTTCTAGTTTTCAGTTATTGCATATGATTAAGTATCAATACTAAGCAATAATTAAGGATACTCTGATGCAAATATGCTGATTGCATTTGTAAATTAATTTAAAACAAAATTAAATTTAAACAAAGATTTTTTTGTTGTACAAACAATAAATAACTGACAAATCAAATTGTAGAAGCAGAAGAGTTTCCTAAAGATTATTGCTACTTTTTTTCCGTAATTTATCTTCAAATTACTACTATTAAATCTATTTGAGAATGTGACATAATAGGGGATGTGGAAAAAAATCTCTAAATGGCACAGTTATTACTATGGTACTCTATTTCTCAGCACCATCAATCTAAATTATTTTCTAATTCATCACTAGCAATTATAGCGTTAACACTAATTAGTTTGACACTAAAAAAATAACTGTTAAATGATTGACCATTCCTCCAATGAGAAGAAGCTCTTTAAAATAAAAATAAGAAAGTAACCTTAGGTTGACTACTTGTCTCTAAACACTATTTTGCCATAAACCACTGCACGCTGTAAAGTGCAGATGTACTCTATGCCTGTATAGTCATCAATCACTTGAATGTCTCCTACAACTGGCCATTAGTGGTCACCTGAAATTTTACAATTGACAATAAATGAGGTAATGTTATTTACTGGGAAATGGTTAATTTTTTTTTTTTTACAAAATATTAATGTTTTACTTTGCATTATATACAAAGTTTAAAACATGGATCATGCAACTATATGCAATTTGCAAAGCCTTAAAAATTCCAGAAGAAAACAGGTGGACACTGTTTGTAATCTTGGGTAGGCAAAGATTTCTTAGCTACAGCACCAAACTCATGATGCAGTAAAAATTATAAAACATGCTTCATCAAAAGAAAGAAATTCTGCTCTTCAAAGACACTGTTAAGAGTGAGAGAAAAGTAAAGCTATAGATTTGGAAAATTGTTTTAAAATCTTATTTCTGTTAAAAGATTTCTATCTAGCATGTATAATGAACTCTCAAAATGTAATAAATAACAAACTAACTAAAAATAGGCAAACGTTTTACATAGATAAGTGACCAGATAATATTATGGATGGCATATAAGCATATGAAAAAATGCTCAGTCATTAATCATTTGTTAAATTCAAATTAATATGCAACAAAATATGACTAAATCTTGCAAGGGTGGCTAAATTTGAAAACAAAATTTAGAAAACAGATAATACAGTTTTACCAAAGATTTGAAGCAATTGAAGTCTCATATTTTGGTGGGAATGAACAATGACATAGTCATTTAAATTAAAATATAAAAAAGGCAATGTTCTAATGAGCTTCTTAAGAAATTATTTGTTTACAAAACTTCAGATAACAAATGCATGATAGATATCCAGTATTTTGAGTATAAAAATTATATTTCTATTTAATTATTAGAAAATCAGTTTTTCCTCAGCTACTGTTAATAAGTAGTAAGCCAGTTTCCACAGGCACCTATTTATCTATCAGCATAGGTAACCCACCCCTTTTGACACTTATCTAGATTTAGATGTTTTAAGCTCTCTAACACCCATGACACCTGATGAGATAGCAGAAATGTGGGATTAGAAAATGAAGATTCTACATTAGGCATAGAAAGCCCTAGCCACCGTTTAGAAAATATTTGTTAGAATTCTAACACGTGAAAGTGTGTGTGTGTATGTGTACATACATCACAGATTTTTAAAATCATAGCTCAGATACTTTAAGTCTTGGAAGAATTGTTTCTTTTGATATGAAGTAATTTTCATTTATTACTTATTTTCAAATGTTCTCTTCTTTCCTCTGTTTTCTTTATAACTGCTGCTGGATTTTGGAGCTCATAAATCTCAACTTCCAGATTCTAAAAAGTTCTTTATTAATTTCTATGTCTTTGTTTATAAGCGCTGGCTTGTGGGAAAATTCCTCAGCTAGATGCTTGTGTTTACTAATTTAATCTTAGAGGCATATTTTTCATTATTTTCTGAATTTTATTTTTCTTTCTTAATTTTGACAACTGTATTTACAATTGCCAAAGCAGTGTCCAACTTTTTGGCTTCCCTGGACCACAATGGAAGAAGAAGAATTGTCTTGGGCAATACATAAAATACACTAACACTAATGATAGCAGATGAGCTGAGAAAAATCTCATTGTTTTAAGAAACTTTACAAATTTGTGTAGGGCCACATTCAAAGCTGTCCTGGACTGCACATGACCTGCGGGCTGCAGATTGGACAAGCTTGCTCTTATTGGTTTCTTTCTGTATAACAGCATTTTGTGGGAAATGGCAATCTCTGTAGATATGTCGTCTACATTATTTTAAACATTCTTCATTGTTTTTTATTAGTTCTTCACTATCTAATTGTCTTCAGGTGGATTTGATGCCCTTATTTAGTAGTCAGATTCTCTTAATTGGTTGATAATTGATTTTTCATTAGCATTTGTCCTTGAAGGTCTAAAAGAATGTTAACTGCAACTACAATGTACTTCCTTAGCCAAAATAAGCATCTCTTGTCTCTTGCAATGAATGCCACCTTTGTTAGGAGGAGGTCTGCCTCTGAATTTTGCATGGGGGAGTGGGAGCACACAGAAAGGTAGTGTTGGTTCTTGGCAGGGATTAGTGCCAAGAGCTCCGTGCTTTGCTGTCCGTATGCACAATATCCAAATCAGCCTATTTGTTTTCTCGATGTGGTGATAGGGTCCTCATTCTTGATGAGTTTTAAATTGTCAGGGAGTGACCTTCATTTGATCCGATGAACATGTGTTTGTTTGTATTTGTACTCCTGCCATATAGATACATAAATTCATTGCTTGATTTGGGGTGCAAATATTGGAATCAATCGCTCTAAACATGAGAAATAACCTAGTTGATTTATTTTTCTATTAATTAATTGCCAAACACTAATCTTCATTTATCTTTAATTACCTCTGATCTTGAGATTATTCTTTGACTCCACCAGGAAAACTCAATGTAAAGTTCCTATCACTCACCTCAAAGAATTGGTATAAGAATTAAATCTAATAATGTACTTAGGTCGTGAGCCCATAAATACCCGATACATATTTTTGCTATTGTAGATGTAGTTTGTGGCTATTATATTATTTGCTAAATATAGACTTGGAAAAAATACTGATTTCTCACTTAAAGGTGAGTCATTTTGCCTTTTAGTAACTTGGAGAACAAGAACTTGGAACATATCTGCAAATGACACAATCACTATGATTGAGATGCTGAAGTATATAAAAGATCTAACTTTGGCAAACAAGATTGTATTAATCTGGGTTTAAACACATTAACTTTTTTGTAAAGAAAACTGACCAGAAAGTTATGCAAATATACTCATAATGCATGGCCATATACCTTATATTTATTTTATTGGAATGAGTGTAAAGAGGCAATGTTTGATAATGAGAGTTTTTATTTAGTAGTCATCATTTTTTCTTAATAACTTCTATTTTTGAGAGGTTTAGCTTTGGTTTTATTCTGTTCCTAGAATGTTTTCAGTTTTCATTTTAGAAAAGATATCAATTCTAGGAAACAAGTTTTAATTTTTCTTTCAGTCACCCCACATGTTTGTTCTTAGTGTATGATTCATATTAATCTTTACTGGAGGCAGATGCAATACCAAAGAAGGCATTAGAGAAAATAATTTAGCTCAATCTCTATTTTTAGTTTCAATTGCAGCTGTAATGGAAAAAAAAAGAAAGAAAGAAAGAAGCAAATGTAACTTGGAAACATTAATGACTAAGCTTCTGAACCTATTTTATATGTAGAGTACTTTTAATTAATTAAGCTGATCTTTTCTGTTAACATAAGTGCACATATGAGATAAGAGTGAATCTAAATTAATTCATTCAAATGTCATCACTTTTACTAGTTTTATTTCTACACATGTGAAAGATAAGCAAAATCAAATGATTATTCCAAGTAGTGTTTGTAAAAAGCCTAAAAAAACTTTTCTATATCCTCTTAACTTTTTTAAACAGGGTAATTCAAGTGTAATTTACATTCAACTAAAAAAATCACCAATTTTAAGTTTACAATCAATAAATTTTAGGAAATTCATAAGGTTGTACAACTATAATCACACCCTATTTTAGAATGATTCAATAAGCCCTCAAAAGTGTCTTTCCAACACTTATAATTTCAACTTCTACCACAAACTTCAAATAACACTGATCTGCTATTGATTTTTTAATTGAGTTCCTTTATCAGTTAGAGAAAATTTGCTTTTTATTTCTTAGTGCTGAGAGCTTTTATCATGAATGGATGTTAGGTTTCGTAAAATGTTTTTTCTGTATTTATTAAGATTATTATATTGTTTTTGTCTTTATCCTTTTATGTGGTGTATTCATTTCTTTGAATGTTAGTCCAAATTGCATTACTAAGATAAATCTTATTTAATTTTGGTGCTTAATTCCTTCTGTATGTGATTGGATTTTTATTTTTAAAGATTTATTTTATTGTTTTTGACAGAGAAAGAGAGACAGAGACAGAGAGAAGGGGCAGGGCCCAGGGCAGTCTCCATATTTGTAAGTCATCAGTTTTCAACGTAGTTTCATTCCATACAGGTGGGTGGGGGCTGAGCAGGGCAGAAACTGGGCTGGGGGCCTCCCACATGGGAGGTATGCAGCTACAAGCTGGTGTTGAACTGGGGGGCCTCCCACGTGGGAAGCTTGTTCCTGCAAGAACCAAACTGGGCCCACACCCCAGTTCAGCACAAGGATCTGCACGGGCCAGAGCTGGGATTTGATCCTTAGACCCCAGGGCTGCAAAGTGAGCGCTGAACCCACTGACCCATCCCGGCTTTCCTGTGATTGGACTTTGTTATCTAGTATTTTTGCATCTATGTTTATGAAAAAATTTAAGGGTTTTTTATTTTTATTTTTTGTAATATTTTATCAGGCTTTGGTGTGTAGGTAATATTACCTCCAATAGGAGGAGTTGGAATGTTTTCTCTACTTCCTTATTTTCTGAAAATAATTGTTTATAAATGGTGTTATTATTTCCTTAAGTACTTAATAGATTTCATCAGTGAAGTCTTATATGCATGGACTAGACTTTTTAGTAATATTTTTAACTACTCAGTTAATTCTGATAAGTGATATGCATATATTAATATTTACTTTTTGCTTTTATCTTGTTAGTTTGGATTTTTTGTTGTTGTTGTTAATCTTCTGAACAGTTCACCCATTTCGGGATGCTGGGTTGGCTCAGCGGGTTAAGTACTCATCTTGAAGCCCTGGGGTTAGAGGATCAAATTCCATCCCCTGCCCATGTGGACCCATATGCTGAACTGGAGTGTGCTCCCAGTTTGGTTCTCACCAGGTGTGCCTCCCATGCAGAAGGCCCCCGGCTGGTTTCTGCCCTGTGCAGCCCTGCACCCACCTGTGGAATGAAACTATGTAGAAAACTGATGACATGCAACTATAAAGACTGATCTGGGCCCTCCCCCCTCTCTCTGTCCCTCCCTGTCAAAAACAAAACGAAACAAAAAAAAAAAACCCAATAAAAATAAATCTTAAAAAAAATAAAAAGAGTTCACCCATTTCATACAGGTTATTATATTTGTTGGCATAAAGGTGTTCAAAATTTTCCCCTATGGTTCTTTTAATTACTGTCAGTAGTGACATCTCCTTTTTTTTTTTAATTTGAGTAATTTTCTTTTCATTCTTTTTTCTTCATTGACCAAATATTCAACTATTTGTAGAGAAAACAACTTTTGTAATTTTTTTTGTTTTATTTTATTGATTTTCTGAGATATATTACTTGCTACTTTTTATATTCAAGTATTCTTTTTATAATTTCTTAAATTTAGCATACATTACTGATTTTAGTCTTTATTTCTTAACATAAGCACTAAGCTCTACATATTTTTATAAATGTTGCTGGGCCATGTGTTTAGAATTACGTTCTAATTTTTTCCAAGTTTCTTTTATAATTTTCTTATGATTTCTTCTTTGACATATGGATATTTAGAAGTCTGTTGCTTAATTTTTGCATTTTTGATTTTCATATTTGTTTGTTATTGATTTCTAACTTAATCCCATTGTGCTTAGAGAACATACCTTATTTAACATTTTAAAAATTTATTGAAAATTTTTTGTGAATGTTTATCCTGAAGCAAGTACTAGCTAGCTTCACTTGAAAACATTGTGTATTCTATTGTTAGTACTGTATTTGGAGTTTATGATATAGATCAATTCAGTCAGCTTAATTAATAATGTTGGTTGTTTCCTGTATGCCTACTGGTTTTCTATATTAAAATTTTGTCATACTCATTGCATCATTTGGGGGCTCAGTTGTCTTGTCATTATAAAATATCTTTTTTTTTTTACATAGAAATATTTCGAAAGTCTTTTTTCTCTATTAATACATCCATTCCAGTGCTTATGGCTACTGATTGATTATATCACACAGCTTTTTTTCCCCCTCTATTTTCACCCTATTTGTGATTCTGAAATTAAATTGCTTCTCTATTATGGGATGCCAGGATAGCTCAGCAGGTTGAACATTTTCTTGTACCAACAAGGACCGGGGATTGAATCCTGGCCCTGGTGCATGCCAACCCACACACTGAAGTGCAGCACAACTGGTAACTGCTGGGATGGCATGATGGTGAAGGTTCTCACCTTTTGTGTGGGAAGCCACCAGTTCGGTTCCTGCCCTATGAAGCCCCACATTCACTTATGTGAACTGAAACTAGTCACAACTAATGATGTACAACTATGGAGACTTCTGTGGTCCCTTCTCCCTTCTCTCTTTCTCTCACCTTTTTTCAAAACAATAAAATAAACCTTGAAAAAAATTGCTTCTATGTTATATAGCCTACAGTTTTGTCTTGATTTTTAAAAAAAATATTTTTTTTTTAATTAATTTTTATTTTTGACAGAGAGAGAGAGAGATACAGAGACAGAGAGAGAACTAAACTGGGGGAGCTCCCAGTTCAGCATATGGTTCCGCACCGGCCAGGGCCAGGATTCGATCCCCGGTCCCCGGCGCTGCAAAGTGAGCACTTAACCCATTGAGCCATCCCAGCTTCCCCTGATTTTTTAATTTAGTCTAACAATCTCTGCCTTTTATGTGGAGTGTTTAGTATATTTACATTAAAAATGCATCATCATTTTTGCAATAAAGTTTACCATTTTTATTTGTTTTCTGCATGTCTCATGTCATTTTTATTTCTTTCACTCCTTTCCTGCTTTATTTTGGGTTAAAAAAATATTTTTAGTATACCATTTTATTTCATTTGTTGAATATTTTACTATATTTTGAAGAATTTTTCAGTGGTTCATCCAAGAATTGTAATATGTGTCTTTGATTTCATTGTAGTTTATTTCAGTTTAATACCCTCTTAATTCTTGTAAATTGTAGAAATTATGTTCAGCATAGCTCTATTTTATTCTTATTTCTCTGTGCTGTTAATGTCACATATATTCCATCTAAATATGTTAAAAGTCCAACATTGTTGTGCTCTAATGTTGAATTTAAGCAATCATGTTGTTTAAACAAATTCAGAAGTAAAAGAGCACATATATTTTTGTGTTTTGTTGCATGTTTAACAAATTTTGGTTTACAGTTGGTCATTTTAGATAATATATAACAGTAGGTTTAAATTATGTTTTTTTTTTTTTTCCTGAGGGTAGTTGTTGTTTCCTTGCTTTGACTTAAAATTATTTCCCTTTTTATATTTTGTGACTGATACCTCTGCTCAGTTTTTATAAAATTTTTGCTTTTAGTCCTAGTTTCCATAAGGTGACGTGTGTCTGTATGTTTAGTGGTAAACCAATGTTTGGCATGATATTGATAAGACATCTCATGTTTAGTCAGCTTTAGCTACTACAATATATACCATAAACAAGATGTCTTAAACAACTAAAATTTATTTCTCACATTTCTGGAGGCTGGACACCTTCTTGCTGTATCTTCACCTTATGAAAAGAGAGAGCATTTTAGTATTCTCCTCTTCTTATAATGATGCTAATCTCACTATGGGACTCTAACACATTAATCTCATCTAAAATTAATTACTTCCCAAAGGTTTCATCTTGAAATAACATCATATTGAATATTCAATGTATGAATTTTGCAGGGATATAGTCCATATTATCATGCCTTTAAGGCTTTTATCTTCTGTCAACTCAACTATGTGCACATGAAGAAATTTATTCAAATTGCAGCCAGTTCTCAAGACTCCAAAGGCCCTCAATGTTTAACCAGAATGTATCAGTTCTATCTCATATATGTATAATTTAAGTTCTGATGCTATATGGAAAGTTCACTTTAGAATTTCTATGATGTTCTCATTATCTAGACCTCTAAATTAAATTTCTAATTGTTTTGCTGCTTGTCTTGACCTGGGACACAAGGCTGTGGGTTCTGAGCTAATTCTTCCTATTCAGCCACCTAAATCATAGGTCAACTACACCTTTTTTTTTTTTTCTTTCTAAATTTTCTTTTTTAATTTCTTAAAATTTTATTGTTTTTGACAGAGAGAGAGAGACAGAGAGAAAGGGAGGGGGGACCCAGAGCAGTCTCTATAGTTGTATGTCATCAGTTTTTGACATAGTTTCCTTCTACACATGTAGGTGGGGGACCGCACAGAGCAGAAACGGGGCAGGGGGCCTCTGGCATGGGAGGCATGCCCACAAGAGCTGGGGGCTGAACTGGGGGCCTCCCACATGGGACAGACACTCCAATTCAGCATATGGGTATGCACAGGCCAGGGCCATGATTCAATCCTCGGACCCCAGAGCTGCAAGGCAAGTGTTTAACCCTCTGAGCCATCCTGGCTTTCTCACCCACACCTTTTCTCAATTCAATTTCTCCACCTCTGATGACAAAGATGCTGATTTTTGTGATCAGTCATAAACCTATAAAGCTATAGGATTCACAGAGAGAGCTAGAAGTAGAAAAAAATGGGAGAAGTCCCAGGCAAGTATATAGAATTCATTCCTGTCTAATGCTGTAACAATTTTTCAAGATAGAACCTATTTATTTATTTATTTGCAAATCTTTGTTTAATCTCCATAGAAATGCTTGTTTTTGACAACAATTGAAATTTATATCCTCATGAGCTGTCCAAATAATGGTCATATATTATTTCCAAGTTAGCAAGGAACCCAGTGGTTGAGTTATAAGGGGTGGAGGGGACACTTGGCAATACTAGAGGCAATTTGAAGAGAACCTTAGGCTTTGAGTTTCACAGAAGTTATCTGAAATCTGTTGATGTTTTGAGGAAACATGGCAAGAAATAATTTTGTGTGTAGGTTCAAATATTAATATTTGAAGTCTCATCAAAAATCACTAATGAGTACATTAATAAAACCAAAGCACAAAGTATGTATCAATAAAAATAACTTTAATTTTAATAACTATGATGACTAGACTTAGAAGACCTTAATATTCAAATATTCTAAATTGCTGGCCTCTGTATCATCCATCTTTAAGGGCCTCCTTTAGTTAATATAGAAATAAATATAAATTCTTGACCTTCATGCTGCCATTGATAAATGTAAGGAATTAATTTTAATTAACTTGGAAAATGATGTGTTTCAAGTAAAACATACAAAAATGTTTAAAACCATGCAATTTTAGAATATGTGTGGCTAGGGAGATGAATTATAAAATGATTTTGAAACAAAAAGAAAATTAAGGCATTTTGTTGTGGTATCATTTTGCTCTGAATTAATACAAGCTGGGGAAAAGCAACAGAAAGGGACCTGTCTGCTGATTGAAGATAAGTGGAAGTAGATCAGAGAAATGTCAGTTCTTAGATAAATAATGTAAATGTGAATAAACTAAAGATATTCTAATTTGTTCAATGATCAGAATTTGTCAAAAAAGAGCAGGCTAAGTCAGCTTTTTTTGAATTCTATTGACCATGGCTGGAGCAATTTGTTTCTTTGAAGCATCATACAATACTTGATGAAACTGTAAGAAAATTATATAGCCAAGCTTTTTACCTTTAAGATTGATGTAAACTTGTTTTCTCAATAATTATAATTTTCAGTTACATTAGACTGATCTAATTGGTTTTGTAACATAATATAAATACACATTTCTCTAAGGTAAAAAGAAAAACAAGTTTCATCAGATGCTGATTAGGGCAACGATAGTGAAAAATTAGATGAGTATTACTTGCTGGCTCTCATTTGTTCAATTAAATGGGGTCCTTTTCTTTTCCTTCCCTTCCCTTCCCTTCCCTTCCCTTCCCTTCCCTTCCCTTCCCTTCCCTTCCCTTCCCTTCCCTTCCCTTTCCTTTCCTTTCTTTCTTTCTTTCTTTCTCTTTTTTGCAGAACAAGTAAAATCAAAATTAATACAACTACCAAAAAGTATGTTCAAATGATGTAGTGTCGGCTAGAGAACTGTGGGAGAAGAGAGAGCAGGACATAAACCACAGCTCTGATCATTAGTACTTTATTTTTTAGCAATTTATTTAACCTCAAACCTCATTACATCTTAGTTCCCTAATCTATAAAATGTGAGTAGGAGTACTCTCTGAAATTATTATAGTGATTATTGAAATAATTGAAATAAATATATATTAGGGGCTCAATAAATGTTGATCCACTTATTCTCCCTTTACCACTAAGATCCAGAACTATGAAAACTTTAATCAAATATTTAGTGAAATGGTGAGTGGCAGGATAATCTAGCAGTTGAACACTTGCCTCATAATGCCAAGGTCTGAGGTTTGATTTCTTCCCCAGCCCATACAAATCCATATGCTGAACTGCAGCATAACTGGTAGTTGCCAAGTTGGCTCTGTGGTGAAGGTTCTCACCTCCTATTCAGGAGGCCACCAGTCCAGTTTCCACCTGGTGTGGCCCCATATCCACATGTGTGATATGAAATCATGTCACACCTAATGACACACAGTTATGGAGACTGCTCTGGGCCCTTTTCTCTTCTCTCTCCTTTTCTCTCGAAACAATAAAGTAAATATTTAAAAATATATATGTATTTGGTGAAATGACTTATTTTCAGCTATTAGAAATGCTCAAGTAAGACAAAACTAAAGTGATTGATAGTCTTCAAAATGTGACTGGAAGTTTTGAAAATCTACGGTACTTGTCAGAAACTGCTTAGGCCTTGAATGGAGTTAAGGGATTGAAGTTTTATGAGTAGCTAGTGATCTTTATGCAGGCAGAAGCATATTAATCAAGTTGCTAACTATATCAGCAGGAGCTAGTGCATGAAGCTTTTAATTTAAGATTTATTTAAGTTATTGTTGATTGGTGTTGTCTTTGCTTTATTCCTGACTAATTTAAGGTGACATAAAATATACATAAGATCTTTTTAATATTAAGTTGCATGGGATGAGTGAAATAGAAAATAATTGAAAAGATACTGGTATTCATACCTATGGCTTGTTAAAAAAAAGGGGGGGGTCTATTTGTAGCATATAAGGAAGTTGTGTGACACAGAATAAATTTAAATTTAATATATTTTAGTTCTTTTATTCTGGGTAGAGAACTTTAAAAGATGCCTACCACAATTTCTCTATAATGAAAATATGAAGTGTGATAGGAAACAGCTCAGTCTCTCAGAGGTAACACAGACAATTTCAATTACAAATTTACTGTGTCATAATCTCTTGCTTTATCTAGTCTTCATCCTAAATAAACTTAGTGACCAACAATAAGCTTTAAAATTTATGCACACATACATTAACCACACGGATACACATACATGCACAAACATACACAAAGATGTAAAAAATACCAATTTTTTAATCTCCTTTTCCAAGCAAAAAATTTTGAACATATGTGGAAAACATTGAATTTATCTGTTAAATGAAGAAGCTAGTAGTTGATCATACTGTTATTCTGATAAATACAGGAAACCAACCTAATAACCTAATGATTTAAGAGAGGAAAATGACTGAGACAGATGATTTTCAAATATCTATTTTTTCATATGGCACTATGAAATAGTGCCACACATTTGTGTGAAATAGCCACTGAATATAATTTTATCCCCAAAGTGTTTGATTATCCATCAGTACAAATGAGTATTCAAAGGCATTAGTAATGAGTTTCCAATGTAATTTTCAAACATGAACATTTTTCTAAAAGCATAAATTTTATGACCATAAGAATTTTTGAAATATAATGAATTAGCAGACATACTTATGTGTAAAACTGATAAGTAGATGATAGATAGATAGATAGAAGATAGATAGATAGATAGATAGATAGATAGATAGATAGATATCCTGCAGTCACTTCAATCACCATCAATCAAACTGGCAAAATGTATTTGATAATAGAAAGCATCATGTGAAATATGAAAACTCTGAGTGGTCATATATTTTTGAAACAAAATTATCTCTCTACCATTTATTCTTCCACACAACAATTTAGCTATTGAACTGCAAATAATACTGATCTAAACCATACAGTTTTAATTAATGCAAGTTCATGACTCTTTCTAAAGAAAATATTCTTAATAAAAGGTTAAAGGAATAAAGATCAATATTTGATTCAATACCTTAATTTAAAATGGTTTATTTTTTATTAATTGCTGTTTTCTTTGTCTTTAGGTAATATTTCTTCAATATGTGTTTCACTGTTTATTTTTCTTATTTCTCAAGACATTATACTACCTATATAACACTCTTTCCCCAAAAAAGTCTCATAAATAATTTAGTCAGATGAAGAAAAATTATAGTGTAAAAGTGCTCTGATGTTAAAATAAGATAATGGTTTGATTTTTGCCTTAATAAACTGCTATCTATATACCTGCAAAATTACTAAACTTTTTAATCTGCAGGTTTCTTATCTTGAAAAATAAGATAATAATATTACCCACCTCATAGGATTGCTTTAAGGATTACCTGGTATATAATACAGTGTCCAGAAAAAACCTATTACTACATTTATAAATAATAAGTATTAAACAAACAATTGCTTCTGCTATTGCTCTAAAACTTATATAATTACCATATTTAAATAAGTGTAATGTTTCAAAAATCACTTTTACCAACTATCAATTAACAAAGAGTACCGCCTTTATTCATGTTACTCATTAGCAAATATGACACATTGTTTTTTTTCATAACACATACAAATTTGACATAAATATCTCTGGAAATAAATTTGGGATACCAAATAAAAAATGACAATGCCACATATGAAATGTAGTTTATAGATTTACCTGTTCTAATTTTTGTAGTATTTATTACTGATTGTCTCCCAAAACATTGAGTCCAAAATATTTATTACAAAGATTTATAAACCTCTTGGAAGATTGAATACGTCTCCTAATTAAAGACATAATAAACTATATGAGAATGAGTAGTAAGCATAAAAATTGAGTTGTGTTGTTAAATATAAGAATTTAACATTATTAGAAAAGTTGTGTGATACTATAAAAAACCTGAATAATAGTTTGTGACATTTTGTTACATTTAAGCTGTTAGTTTTCTCCTATCCTGTGGAGAATTTCTACTATAGACTTAATATTCTCTAATATTAATGGAAGATTGATTGACTACGTATGGCAGAAATAAATTGTTCATTACAATTATGCATCTGCATGTATAGAATATTTAAAAATACAAATGTACGTGCATATCTGTTTTTTCAACTAGAAAATAAGGTTATTGAACAAAATCTTTATTGAGTTTTTGTTTGAATCTAAGATGTTATAATTTGTGCCATTCCCTTTGTATTACCCAAATTGAAATACATGCATTATAATACTCAACACTCATTATTGTATGGTTTTATTTTACGCAGGATCCAAGCACACTGACTTAGAATTTTTTCAAAATTCTATACTATATTTGTTAACAACACACAATAGTTGTTTATTCATTATTTCTCCATTATTATTAACTTTATTATAAGCAATAATGATATTACTAAATATTTACTTATCTTTGCAGAAAGTCTACAATTTGCACAAATGACAAAGCAATTTCTAGATGGTATTACACATGGATGTGCAGATAAAGACAATAAAACTTTTCCAATCTATGAATGCTGGTAAGATAAAGCAGAAAATATATAAAGATTTTTTTTACATAGTTATATCAATTTTAGAAAACATATCTTTACTGTTTTGCCTTAACCATAACATTTCACCCTTATTCCATATTTAAGTATGTAGCGATACTTTTGTAGATCTTAGTATTCATGATTAAGGAAAATTAATAGTATTGTATTCTGCTTTTTACTTTGTCTTAAAACAATAACTTCACAGAATTTGTTATCAGGCGAAACAGCAAACCATTTTTAAAACTATCCAATAAATTTAAAGTGTTTGGAAAAACTATAAAATTATCTTTTATTTTTATAAGTTAATAAATAACTGTAAATTGCACGTATTAAATATATAAACTAAATATTAAATGTATAAACATAAAGTACATGTATAAGATCCCCTGCTCTATTTAGATAAAGTTCAGAATTTTTAGTTATTCTGATATGATAATAATAAAGAGCTAAGCAAAATATTGTGAAAAAGCACAAGAACTTTATATAAAATTCAGAAGAAAAATTTTAATGAGAATTATAATATAAATTTTACTTGGGCATAAATAGCTATTTAAAATATAACTTAAAATTAGCCTTCTTTTCCTATATATCAACAAGGAACAAGTGAGATTTAAAATTTCAAAATGAATACCATTTATATTAGCACCCCACAAATAAAATACTTAAGTATAAATCTAATAAAATATGGCCAAGATCTATTTAAAAACATATAAAACTCTGAGAAATTAAGCCAGATAACTAAATATTGGGGAAATAGTCCATGTTCATATATAGGAAGACTCAATATTATCAAGATGTTAGTTGTTACCTATTGATGTGCAGATTCAGTATAATCCCAATCAAAATCCCAGTAAGTTATTTTATAGGAAACAACTAACTTATTCTAATGTTTATGTGGAGAGGCAATAGACCAAGAGTAGGCAACATAATATCAAAGGAGAAGAACAAAGTTGGATTGCCACCACCTGACTTCAAATCATAATATAGAGCTAGAGTAATCAAGACAATGATATATTGGTGAAAGAAAAGACAAATAGATCATGGATAAGAATAGAGACTATAAATATAAACCCCATATAAATAATTAAATATCTTTGACAAAAAAGGAAAAAAAAAAAGGAACAAATACAATCTCTTTAACAAATGATGCTAGAACAACTGAACATCCATATGTGAAAATGTGAATATATATATGGACTTACATCTTTCACAAAATTAATTTAAAATGGGCCATAGACCAAAATGGAAAACAAAGCTTTAGAGGTCCTAGAAGATAATATAGGAGAAAATCTAGATTACCTTGAATATGGTGATGACTTTTTAGATATAAGAGCAAAGACACAATCTATGAAAGAAATAAATTGATAGACTTCAATTAGAATAAGAACTTTTGCTCTGTAAGAGAATATCAAGAGAATTAGAAAACAAGCCACAGGCTTAGAGAAAATATTTGCAAAAAAAACCAAACCAAAAAAAACCAAACAAACAAAAAAACATAACTAATAAAGCACTGTTATCTAAAATATACAAGAACACTTACAAATCAATAATAACAAAACAAAATACCCAAATAAAAAATGGACCAAAGACCTTAACAGACACTTCACCAAAGAAGATATACAGATGGCAAATAAGTATATGAAAAGATATTCCACAATATACTCATGTGCCATCAGGGAAATGCGATTGAAAAAAACAATGCAATATCACTACAAAAATATTAAAATGTCTAAAGTTCAGAACACTGATGAGGATGTGGAGCATCAGAAACTCTCATTCATTCTAGTGGAAATGCAAAATGATACAGCCATTTTAAAAGATAGTTTGACAATTTCTTACAAAATTGAACTTACTTCTACTCTACCATCAAGCAATCATATCACTTGATATTTCTTCAAAGGAGCTGAAACACATGCTAAAATACAAACACCTGCACATGAATATTTAGCACCTTAATTTATAACTGAAAAAAATAGAAAGCAACTGAGTTATCCTTCAGTTGGTGAATAAATAAGTAAAATGTGGTATATCCAGACAATATAATATTATTAAATGCTAATAACAAATGAGTTATTGAGCCATGAAAAGACATGGAAAATATGTAAATGCAAATTACTAAGTTAAAAGGCCAATATGAAAAGGATGCACGCTGTATAATTCCACCTATATGGCATTTTGGAAAAAGTAAAACTGGAGGCAAAGAAAAGATCCATGGTTGCCAGGGAAAAGGGTACAGAGAGAGATGAATAGACAGATTACAAAAAATTTTAAGGCAGTGAAAGTATTCTATATGATATTATAATGATGGATATATAAGTATGTCATTATACTTTTATCCAAAATCATAAAATGTACAATACCAAGAGTGAACCCTGAAGTAAACAATGTACACGGGTGCTTATTATCTTGTGTCAGTATATGTTCATCCTTAGTGGGAAATCATGTACACTTCTGATGAGTGATGTTGATAATGAAGGAGGATATACAAGTGTGGGAGCAAGGAATAGATGGGAAATTTTTGTGCCTTCCTTCTCATTTCATCGAAAACCTAAAGTACACTAAAAAATGAAGTCTTTAAAATAGTCTTCTAAGCTGCTATGAATTCCAGTTATAAAAGGAAACTAATGCTTTTAAGTGGCAAACCTTTACTGTAATATTTTCCCAGTTCTAAGTCCCTGCATATTTTTCATGATTAGGCTACCACTTGAAGATTCAGACCTCCACTGTAGCTAATGAACAATTTTTGTTCTGAGTTAAGTTTAGTTCAAGTAAATACTTTTGTAGTTTGCTATAATTTCATAATAGTAATGGGCATTTTTCATCTTGTAATGATCAGATAACTCTAGGGCCATACTGCAGCATTATTCTTTAATTGTAGCAATTAAATCACTATGTTATTTTCAATTATCTTATCCTAATTGAAGCATTGTTGCTCTGTTCATAGAAACTACCTTTAAAAAAATTAAACATCATCTGAAATTCAACCTAACTTCCTATCCTTACACAACATATATCACTCTAATTTTCTCATGGTTAAGACCTATTCTAGATCTTTGGCTATACTTGGCTCAAGAATTCCATTATACTACATCTACTTGCTGTTATTCCCTATTTCTGCATAATTCAGGAAGCTTTCCTACTAGCTTTTTACAACATTATGATATTTTCATCTTCCACTCTTTTTTTTTTATATTGTTTTTGACAGAGAAAGAGATACACAGAGACAGAGAGAGAACTGAACTGGGGGCACTCCCCAGTTCAGCATATGGGTCCACATGGGCTGGGGCTGGGATTCGATCCTGGGTCCCTGGCGCTGCAAAGTGAGCACTTAACCCACTGAGCCATCCTGGCTTCCCCATCTTCCACTCTTTCTTAATGTTCCTATTCTGTGCCTAGAAAATTCTTGGTTCTATACCTGTTGAGGTGGAGATAGACAAGGACAAGCTGCACCTACTTTTTCCATGCTGAGTTGTTTTCCCTACTTAAATAAAAATGACAAATTTATACCTATTGCTGAAAACAAAAAAAAGAACTAAAGCAAGATTAGCTTTGATTTCTTCAATCTATAGTCTTCTAGCTGGGACATATCTGGTTAAATGAAGCTATTCTTATCTAATTATTAGTAGTGCCTTTCTTTACTCACCAAAGTGTTTCAACCTGAGAGACAAACTGTGCATACCTGAACCAGAAATGTGAACTTTGGTAAATAAAAAGAGAATGTAATTGCTTAGACCATGACTAGAAAGGGAGCAGATTAAAGGTAAACATAAAATAAAAAGTGTGATTATAAATGACTGATCAGAGAGAAACTGCCTAATACATATTTATGATCCATCTACTTTTATTAAAATGAAAATACAAAAGCAAGTAAAAGAAAATAAACAAGTTCCAATAATAGGAGTAAAATTAAAGAGGAGGGGAAGTCGGGATGGCTCAGTGGGTTAAGCACTCACTTTGCAGCACCAGGGACTGAGGATCGAATCCTGGCCCTGGCCCGTGCGGACCCATATGCTGAACTGGGGAGTTCCCCCAGTTCAGTTCTCTCTCTGTCTCTATACCTACCTCTCTCTCTCTCTCTGTCAAAAACAATAAAAATTAATAAAATAAAATTCAAAATAAATAAATAAATAAAATAAAGAGTATAACTATTAAAGGAAATATAGACTACGAGAAGAAAGGTGAAAGCGGAATATGATTCTCAATACTGACAGACTAAGAATATAACAAATGAGAAAAGTGAAGTAAAAATATAGAGGATATTGCTCAGCGAAGTGGACAAATTAGCTTTTAGAAACTTTCAGAAATTAATTCAAAATGCAGTGAAAAGAGCATAAAGGTAAAAGCCAATGAAGACACTGAAGAAGTTGAAGAAATTTTATTAGCAAAAGAAATTTTAGTGAAAAATAATTAGCAGATTCAAGATTAATATCAATAAGATTAATTTTATATTAGGGCTATAATACTAAAATTTTAATTTTTATATTAGGGCTATAATTCTTCATTTCAATTTAAGTATTTATTTAATATAAAGTAGTTATAGTTTATTTTCAATAATGATATTCATGTACAAACAATTTTATTTTTCTAGAAACTTATAAAAAATATGACCAAAGCAAGAAATCTATAAGAAGGTATGCAATATTAGCTTAGAGCATTCCATTTAGTGATCAGTGCCTCAGAGAAGTAACTCCTCTGCCTAACCCAATCTTTAAAGATTAGGTCAGGGATTTCTAGGAAATATGTTATCTTATTTAAGATAAAAAGATACTGTGATAAAGTTGCTTATTTTTGAGAGAAAAAGAAAATAAAAAAAGTAATAGCCTTAAATGTTTTAACAGAGAAAGGAAAGGACAGGTGAAAAGGGACTTTCTGACTATATTAAAATTTCACAATGATAGCCTTAATAAAAAATGTAATTATTAATAGAAGGAAATGAAGTACTTACCTATAAACAAAAAATAAGAAAGAGGAATAATCTAACATAGCTTTATTTGGCTATATAGGAAATTTGTTTTAAAACTCTTCTAATAAAAAGACTATATGTATGTCCAATAAGCCAAAATATGGAATAATTTATTCTGTGAGAGTCATTATATCTCATCCACTGTCATTTGTTCTACAGTATCAACTTTATCAGTTTATTATACAAAAGGGCCTCTTCTAAAAAAGAAACTGTAAATCTTGGCATTATTGAACTTGGGAACAGAGGTACCTCCCATGGGTCTTTATGCTAAATACTAAATTCTTAAGATACAGTATTTTGAGACTGAATTGTGGCATTTGTTTCCTGAGGAAACTTATGGAATATCAATCAAATTGATTAGTTTATAATGGTAGTGAATGCTAATGCTAAATGAGTGCATGCAAAAATAATTTAATAAAAAATAATGAGACATGACAGTGTGGGATCATAAAGACACATGGGCCATTTATAATTAAAATGGTTTAAAAGAGTAGGCTAATGTGGAGTCAACAAGACAGAAGGAGCTTCATAAAGACAATGTTCTATGGTAGACAGTATTTACGTTTGAACAGTACTGCCCGCGAGTCCTTATGTTTACTAGAGTAACAGTCTCTCAAAGAAAATTTATTCAAGTGGCCACAGGAGTAGAAATGAAATCTATTAAAAAAAGGACTAAAAGTCAATGCATAAAATAAATATTGCCTAGTTAACATTAAGTAAAAAGCATCTGACTCTTTTCTCATGAATTTATGAGTCATTATTGGCTTAATACTTTATGAAAAGAACTAATTCAGAGCCTGTCAAGAAGGAAGTCACTCCTGTTATTTGGTCATGAACTTGATAATATATCTGCCTTACAACAGATACCACATGTTTATAGAAATAGTCATATGATTTTTATAAATCTTTTTTTTTTTTGAATATATATATTTTTTATTGTTAAATTTAATGGGGTGACATTGGTTGGTAACAATTAGATAATTTCCCGATGTACAAGTCCACATCACATCACCCATGCATTATATTATGTGCCCACCTCCCAGAATCAGGTCCCCCTCCACCACCATATATCTGGAGCCCACTCCCTCCTCCCCTCACAACTCTCCCTCCCCCCCTCTCCCCCCTCTCCAGGTAACCACCAAACTATTGAGTGTGTCCATAATGCTGGTGCCCTCTCCCTCCTCCCCTCCC
>PVKE010028881.1:0-20623 GCA_004027555.1 Craseonycteris thonglongyai
TTTTTCCACATAGTTTCATTCCACAGGTGGGCACGGGGCTGCACAGGGCAGGAACTGGGCCGGGATCTCACCCTGGTGAGAACTGAACTGGGGGCACTCCCCAGTTCAGCATATGGGTCCGCACAGGCCGGGGTGGGATTTGATCCTTGGTCCCCATGGCTGCAAAGTGAGTGCTTAACCCACTGAGCCATCCCAGCTTCCCCTAATTGTGAATTTTAACCTCACTGTCTATAGGAAACATATGGGAAGAGTATTCTCCAATTGTTGTTTAACTCTGTAAAGTATACCCCCCCACACACACACACACACATTTTCCCCAACCAATTTGTTTGACTCCAAATAAGGGAAAATGGAAATGAGTGTAAACAAAAATCTATTAGTCAGTGTTAGTGTTGTAAGTTTATAGCTCTAAGTGTCTCCCTGTTTATAAACGTAAGAAAGTAAATTAACATTTTAAGAGATGTCTCTATTGGGTTACATTTAATAACAAATCAGCATAAAAAGGGGCCTCATAATTAAAAAAAGTCTATAGATGCTCTTTAAGCCATATACTTAAAGCTATTTGTTGTAGCTCAAGCTGCAATACCAACATCCTTCCACTAGAGGGGTGAATTGTTCCTAATGAATAAGACCTCACTGTTTGGGGAGGGGACAGCAGAGGACTGATAACTTACAATGATTTTCTGGACTCCAAAAATATACTTGGAATGGCTTTTACTATCATACTCATACTCTGGGAAACTGGTTATAGGATCGAGAGTTTTCAAAAAGAGATTTTTCAATATCAAGGCCTAATGAAAGTGCAGTCTATTTTGATAGGAGATTATTTAGGCTACTGATGGGAGTTGACCATTATATTCAAGATAGGACAAAATAACTGTGGCTGCATGATGACACATGGAGACAGGCAACTCCTGGGGGACTGTGTGGACATTTTGAGCAGCTCAGGAGCAGCTCAGAGAACCTCAAAACCTGCATGGCTTCTACAACTGTTTTGCAGCAAAAGAGTCATTACAATTTTATATAAAACATGATTAATTTGGAAAACAATAAGCCCAGGATTTTAGTCCAATATTTCTCTACTTTGTTTTTGAAGGGGAGGAGATGCAACAACTGCAAATAAATTCTCCTTTGCCGCAGCGTTTGAATCTTATTTGCTTCTGTGTTTTCCAGTGATAGTAAGTCTCTCTTGAGTGCAGCAGCTAAAACATTGATGGAATGGAAGTGCCATAAGCTAAAGGGCTGGCTAGGAATGGATATTAGTGTATCCTGACAAGCACCGTTAAAGAAGTAAAAGCCCTAAACTAGTTTCTAATGTTCTGGCCAAGGTAGAAGTCCTTTAAGTAAATTTCAGGGTACCTCCCATCATCATTTTGACATGTGGTGGTTGGAAGAGATGCAAAGATATAAACATTAATAGAGAGAAAGCAGTTCAAAGGTGGCATGTGATTGAAAGAAAACAAAATGCAGTTCAAATGTTAGAGTTTGTTCTCTAGTGGTTTCCAAATTTCACAAATTTTTCTAAGGATCCTTTACTAAGAATATTTCACATAGAATTCTTGCTCCATCAATTCCCAGTCCTTTTGTACATGGTATGGCAAACATTAGGATACATAATGAAATACTAGCTAGCAGTTGTGCTAGCTTTTAAATTTGTGATAAACACACACACACAAACATAGCCACTCCTTGTTCTCACAAGTTTTGTACTTGTTAAAATTTTTTGGGATCCCCCAAATCAATATGTGTGGGATCTTTCCATCATTCACAGACAATGTACAGAGTGATCAAAATTCCCATTATCAGTGGTTTTCACTAAATTCAACAAGTTGCATCCCTGCCTTCAGGTTTCAGCTCTCAGAATGTAGATAAGTGGCCTATTTAGGGCTACATTTTCACATTTTTATGGCTTTTGGGGGCTTATTTTACCATTTTTAAACGGTTTCCAGGTATTAAACTGAAGTGCTACCTAGTGTTCCTAAATGCAAGAGGCTTTGTCGTGCCTCTTAAGAAAAGTCACTTGTCAGATAGAATTCACTCAAGGAGGAGCCATAGTGTTGTCGGCACTGAGTTCAATGTCAGTGACTCAACAATAATATTAAATAAGGTCATTTTAAGCAGAAAATACATAAAACTTGGTAATATATTGATGAGTTGACAAAAATATTGTGACCAGAGGCTCATAGGATCCTAACTCTATATTTCTTCTAGGAGCAGTTGTTCAGTATTCATTAATTTAGTGTTTGTGGAGATCTCATAGAACATATCTAATGTGAATAATGAGAGTAACCTGGACAGATGGATGGATGATAGAGAGAGAAATGGGAGAGGAAAACTGAAAATAGTGAAAAAGAATAAATGTGAATATTAAAATGTTATTAGATGTTTGGATTTTTGGGGGGGGTATTCATCTCTGCTGGTGAAGTTATTTATTTTATTATTTGCATTAAAATTAAATTCAGTTAAAATGAAATTAAAATACCTTACAATTTTGCATGGGAAGTAAAAACAAAACAAACAACCAAACAAAAACACTGCAACAAAAGTGGTTTGAAATCATTACCAGCAGGATAGGGGCTGTTGCATAGCTCACTCTGAAGGAATCCACTTAAATATGGGAAGCAAAATGTTAGAACAGAAGAAATAAGCTGACAGACATAAGCTATTCTAAAAATGCGGGGGTTTGCTGTAATAAGGATGTGTCTGGCACAGTGCAGATGTGAGCTCTGGGCTAACTTGGATTTCATCCCAGCCTGCTCATTACTACAAAACTGATCTTGGGTGATTTATATAAAATCTTCAGCCTCAGTTTCTTTGTCTCAAAAATGGAAATAATAATGTCTAACTCATGTAGTTTCTGTGAAGTTTATATAACTTATAAACACATCTGGCATCATGGTTATTTTGTCAATGAGTATTATTTACCCTTAATCTTTTTTCCTAATGTAGTGTTGTTGTTATTGTTTTTCCTCTGTCTCATATTTGAAGAAAAATGAGACTACGATTCACTAACATTTTATTTAGGATCAGTCATGGTGTCTAGCCTCATGAAAGTTCTCAGCAATTCCTTACAATTCCTACGTGGGCCTTTATCAGCTTCTGTACCCGTTTCCCTGTAATAGCCCTGTGTAGTTATGATCCTTGCTACTTCCAGTGTGCTGAGTGAAGGAAGATTCTAGGCTAAGTCAGAGCACAATGTGAAACAGGTCTCTGATGAATTGCTGTGTGTGCTATGGGCACAAGAATGTGTTTCGATGGTGCTTTTGTCATTCTGTTGGCATTTCTAGTCTTGCCAATGTTTCAGTCTCCTAATGGGACACTTCTGCCTCTGCCTGTCCTTTAAATACTGGCACTGCCCACTGTTACATATGGACTGTATGTGCTTTCCCTTTTTCTCCAAGGTTGACTGCCCATTCTTGGCATCACTTCCTTGTGTGAGGGTGATTCTATTTTGATATCTTTGAACCTGGCTTCTTTTCCTCTTAGGTCAGACCTCTAGTTTCATGTGAATTTCCCACAGGTGTATGATTCCCAGCATGTTCAAAACTGCATTCACAGTTTGACTTTCCCAACCTGCTTTTCTTCCTGTGACTACCACCTCAGTGGGCCACATAACCATCAACTGACTCAATCAACAAGACCAGACACCTAGAGTCATTCTCAAATTCTAGCTCTCCCATTACACTGCACAATCACTCAAAAAGTCCTGTTGATTTGACCCTGTCACTATCTCTGAGATTTGTCCTGTCTTTTCTATTTCTCTACCAATATCTTAGTTCAGATTCATATCATTTCATACCTGAATTCCTGCCACAGGCTTCTAATGGGTCTCCCTGCTTTTTATCTTGATTCCTGCAATCTGTTCTTCCTGGTGCTGTCAAAAGTGAATCTTTCTGAAAAAGACATCTGATCACATCACTGCTCTGCTTAACTTCCCACAATGCCTCTTTATTGCTCTTCATAAAGATGCATCTCTTTGACTTAACTCCCGTGTCTTTCTACTCTGCCCCTTTCCTACTACTCCAGCCTTTCTTTTCATCATCTGCCCACTATGCTTACTCTTCAGTTGTAGGCACACTTGATAACTTTCCTTAAATGTGATAACATACTATCTCTAAGATTTTGTACTTGCATTTCGCCCTTCCTGGAGCCTTTATTTTATTTTATTTTTTTCCTAGCTAAGCTCTTCATATTTTAAAAAATTCAACTTCAATACCATCTAACCCAGAAAATTGTCTTCAAAGCCTCTTATAATCTGCATGACTATTATGTACTTCCATAATATACCATTCTTAATTTTTTATAGCATTGAACACATTATTTTGTAATGACCTATTCACTTGTCTGTCTTTGTCTCCATTTGAGTTCACCCAGAAACAGATCCTGACACAAGGATTCAAGTGAAATGGTTTATTACAGAGCTGAGTCTAGGCCAGTCTGGTAGGAGAGTGGAGAAATTATTCATAGTCAGGGAGGGAAGAAGTCCAGCAAAGCCTACATCATCATATGATTTACCATTGTGGCAATGGGAACATAAATCACTGAAGAACTCTGGGAATCAATGTCAAACATTTTCCTGAGAGTTGTTGTAACTGAAGAGTGAGGGAGGGAGTTGGGTTATTTATATACCAATGCTCATTCACTGGTTTGAGGGGGCTGTTGCCACAGTGTGAGGGTGCTGATGAGAGGAGAGAACTCCTGGGCACCTCCAGCCTGCTGTGTACACAAGTTCTCAGCCAAAATGTGAAGATGTTCTGAGTTAGAAGTCAGGCTGGTGTGCACAGAAATGTAAGGCCTGAGAGCATATGGACAGATGGCTGACCAAAGCGAACATCTCCCCGGTTATAGAATAATCTACTTGAGAATTAGGGCCAGATAACTGAATGCTTAATGTTATAATATTACCTTCCTCCAAACAGCACATGTAATAAAAAACTTGTGAAGATTTTAACACAGTTTTGTCAGACTTCAAATGCTGAACTCCTTTGCCCACCTCAGAGAGCGACCTATCCCAATTCCATGTCAGAAAAAGGATGAAAATGAGGGTTGTTGAGACAAATTCACAATATAAACTGGGGACACTTGGTGCTTTAGAGGTGCTACAGTGTGCTTAGAGAATTTCAGTTTAGCTTAATTATGCACAAAGTGCTAGGTTGTGTGTGTGCGGGGGGAGAGGGGGCGACGGTGGTGGTGGTGGGGTAGATACAAAGAATAAGCGATTTCCTCAACTTCCAGTCTCTAACAATCACTTATGCATGTTTGTATTTGTATATATGCGTGTGTGAGTGTGTATGTGTGTGGTGGCAGCGTAGGCAGACGTGCCACTGCAAGAACATTCTCCAGAAAAGAGTGCCCACTGCACTAACCCAATTTTGGGGATATTTTACCACTTCCCGATGGCCAGAAACATTTTTCTGGGGTGAAATTTCTTCTCAGAGATAAACTATCGTCCAGAGAAAAGATCAATCAGTTATCAAAGTCATGATTCTATGCCTGACATTGCATCAAGGTCTTTGTGTGACTTTAGATTGGAACTGATTATCCTGACCTCAGTCTCCTGACCTACGGAATGGAGTGGTGCTAAAGGGACTAAAATGTGGTGCTAAAATGATTATTAATTATTTATGTGCGGAGCTCTAAGACCCCTTCCAGATTTATAATCGCCTTGTCATGCCTAAAACAAGCTGTAAACCAGGCAGTTTCAAATGAATATTCTTTTATTTCTTGTTCTCCAAATGAGCTCGGTGACAGTCTTCTATTTACTTTTAAAAGGAATCTTTGACTTTTCTTTGTGATGACTAAAAGTAACTCATTGATATTCCAAACAGGACATTTGTTAAGCCTTTATTTCACAATATGACCCCTTGCACATTAATAGTCAGAAAACTAAGACTTAAGTAAATAGAAATTACTGTTTGTCCCAAGGATTAAAGGAGAGCAAGTTTGTTATTGTCAAATAGTTTTCACAAAGAATATTAGAAGGCCATGCATGAGCTTTATAATGAGACAGCACACATTTAATTTTCCAAATTAAGGGCTCTGAAAAGAAAGTATTATATATAAATGAAACATACATATATTATTTTATAATTAATTTTGTAGATGTATAGTATGTAAAGTATTTAAATAAAAAATACGTATATATAAATAAATATACCCAATAAGATGAATATGTTGGAGGCTCAAATATGGACCCTTATAATTGTCTGGTTTATTTCAGTCCATAGAATACAATAATATCCAAAAAGTTCACAAAAAATGATTATTAATTATTGATGGATATTGTCTGATGTTAGGACCAAAAAAAAAAAAAATTTTTTTTGTGTAAAAATTTACCACATTTTAATTTCTCAGCATATTGTGTTGAAAATAACTCAAGAATAAGAAAAACCTTAATAGTCTCACAGAATAAAATGGGACACATATGCACTTAGATATTAAAGTCTAATGCCAATTAGAGAAAACCTTTTCAATTTCACTATTATCCTTTCATCTAATTTATATATTAGAAGTGTTAAGTTTGCTGTCATGTCAGAACCGGTCTTATACAAGGTCCACCTCCAAAATTGTTTTCTGCAGTTTGCATTCCTTTCTCATAAGTGCTCAATAATTTTGTTTTTATGGTAGTAAGAGGTTCTAGCTGGAGGTACATGTGCTTCTCTATGATAAACTGATGTGCAGCGTCCATTAAAAGTGATACATATTTGGTTTTCTTTGGCAGAGGAGAGTCCTGACTGGGAGGAAGAGTAGAAGAACATAAAAATGGCTTTTTGAGGCACTAATTACTGCCTTGTGCCCTGGAATTCTGCTTAAGTCTCAGGAGACAAGAAAGACTAAGGCAATCTTTTTATATGCTACTTCCTCTATTAGGAAGAACTTTCTACCGAATTTTTGATCGCCACTCTCTTAGGTAAAATTGTGCATACTTCTGGTTTAAGCTTTCAGGATCGCTTCCTTTGGAAAGCATTCCCCTAAGCCTATTCCATCTTCCAACCAGAATAGATCTTTCTGTTATTCACTCTGTAACTCCCTATACTTCTTCATGACACTTATCACATTAATAATTGACTATTAGCGTCTTGTTCCAAGACAAAAGCAACCATGCTTATCTTGTTCCCGGGTATATCCTCAGTACCCAACATGATGCTAAATTATGTTTTTTAAATGAATGATGAGTAGTCCAATCTCTTGCTCAAAGAAGAAATCCTATCAGGTGAATATTTAATTAATCTTTGAACATTTCAAAAATCGGAACTCACTAACTTGTAAGTAGGTCATTTTGATTTTGAATATGTTATATTAGAAAACAAAAGAAAATATAAAAAAGACCCCAAAAGAATACAGTTTGTAACATTTTTATTGGCAGAAATTTAAAAGTCTGATAATACTGTAAGATTATAAATCAATGTGACCTCAAACACATATAATATATATATATATATATATATATATATATATATATATATATATAAATAAGAAAACAAGTTGATATTATCTCAATGGCCAAGTATTTTTGCTTGTACCTATAGATATATTTACATATTTACCATAAAATACATGCAAAAGGATGTCTGCAGGGCAAGCCGGGATGGTACAGTGGGTTAAGCACTCACTTTTCAGCCCCAGGGACTGAGGATCGAATCCCGGCCCTGGCCCATGTGAACCCATATGCTGAACTGGAGTATGCTTCCCATTCGGGAGGCCCCAAGTTTGGTTCTTGCCCCCCAGTTTGTCCACCCCCCCCCCCCCACCGGCTTGAGGGCCCATGACTCTCATGCAGCAGGCCTCCAGCCCAGTTCCCACCCTGTGCAGCCCCGCCCACCTGTGTGGAATGAAACCATGTTGAAGACTGATGATGTACAACTATGGAGACTGCTCTGGGCCCTCCCCCTTCTCTCTCTCTCTCTCTGTCTCTGTCCAAAACAATAAAATAAATCTTTAATAAAAAAGGATGTCTATAAGGCACACTGTTCAACTTGTTAGATGGTGTATTCACAAGCTATCATTATAATGCTGCTATAATTGGATGGATGACAGTGTGTGTGAATAAATGAACAAATGACCAAGTAAATAAATGAGGACCATGTGCATACCAATTGTTAGTCCACAATGAACCAAGCTGTGTGATTAACATAAATTTTGTGTACCTGAAACCTTATAGTAAATTAGAAATGATGAGGAATTTTTTACTTTAATTGCCAAGATTTGATTATTTTTCTGATGAAGACTAAGATCAAATATCAATCTGGTGTCCAGTAAGCATTTTAAAATAAAGAGAACAATCCCTGAATCACAGTCTTATTCTGTATTCTTTTGGTTCATTCATTAATTTATTCATGTTTCTTCTAAAAATATTTACTGAGCATCTACTGGTACTATGCTCCAGCAACCATATTCAGTATAATGCCACTAAGTTTATAAAGCCAACTCTAAAACACAAACTAAGGTTCAGTGCCAGGATA
Organism: Craseonycteris thonglongyai; assembly: GCA_004027555.1. Lineage (NCBI taxonomy): Eukaryota > Metazoa > Chordata > Mammalia > Chiroptera > Craseonycteridae > Craseonycteris > Craseonycteris thonglongyai. The sequence continues at coordinate 8,463 of PVKE010028881.1, forward strand.
GAGATCAAGTAACAATCACTATCATGATAAATGCTTCCAAAGTAGAAGTAAAGCATATCTATCTACTGGGGAGAACTCCAAATGCTTCCAGAGTGAAAGTCAAATACTAAAATTTACCTTGGTAATCTAAGGAAATTCTCTGGTGAAAAGAGCAGAACTGAGACTTGAAGGATGTATAATAGGTATTTAGGCAAAAAGAAAAATATTTGGATACATAAACAGAATATTAGGATACCTGGAAATAAGAGAATGACTCATTAAATGACATAAAATAAGTCTAGCTTGACTAGAGATAGTGAGAATGGCAAGGGATGAAACTCTAGAGATAGGCACAGCCATATGGATAAAAGCCGTGAAAATCAAGTTACAAAGTATGAATCACATCTCAGCATAAATGGAATTTCATTAAACTTACACAGCTGCAGTGTGGTAAGAATGTGTTCCCACTTCTTAAAGTTCATCATTTCTGATAGGTGGGAAAAGAAGTGGAGGAGGGGCAGGAGTGGAGGATGGGAGACCAGTTAGGAAGTTGTTTCGCTCTTTCCTGGGAAGGATTATTGGACACTAGGACTTAGGTGTTTGTGATGGAGATAGAAAAAAGTAGTCGACTTTGAGAGATATAGTAAAGGAAGTATATATAGAACTTAGTTTTTGATTAAGATTTTTCTTTCCTTTTGTTGTGCTCATTGTTTTAGTCTGATATACTTAAGTATTTTTTATTATTCATGTTTAGGATTCACCGGGTTTCCTGAGTCTCGGTAATTTCATCAGAGTTACCCCAAATTCATCTTTTTAATAGTGTGCCTCATCCTCTTCTCTTTTCACTTAGATGCTTCCACATCTGTTTTCTGCCAGACTCCAACACCTCATTCTCATAGCTTGGTCTAGAAGAACTACCTCAGTTCTGTCATGGTCTTTGAGTTTATCTGGACTGAGACACTATGTATTTCCAGAAATTTATACCTATCATCCATTAGAAATCAGAATTAAGTCATATATGCTAATCTTAGGATCATTAGACCACTGCTAACTAGAGAACATTAAAGACACTCCTACCAATGTGACTTAGCCCAAAACATTGTCTTCTCCAAGTATTCTTTGGTGATACTGGGTGGGGTGGCAAGTAGGAGCCTATCCTTTACCTCAACAAGGATTATTGGTCCTGACAGAGGGAGTGGCAACAATGTGGGCAATTATTGCCATGTCACATTACAGCAGCAGATTCAGGGTAGCAGGTAGGGATGAGGCTGGCACTAGTAGCTTTATCAGCATTTGAATGGCTGCCAAGGAAATCACATGAGATACTTGGGACTCTGCCTGCTGAAGTAGGGGAGTTAGAATGCTTATATCTTTAGAAATTACGGTGAATGAAAACTCAGGGTCATAGACCATATTTATGACCATCATGGGTGTTCTCTTTCAGGCTAGAATAGTAAGAGTTATGTAAATGTTACGAAAGTGCACTTCAAGAAGAAAATGGTAATATAAATAAATAGGATAATACAAATAAGTGCTATAAGAATATTGAGGGCTAGAGGTGTACTGTATGGGTCTCTGAAAATTGGGAAAATTGATAAATTTTAGCCATTTCAACGTATAATATGAAGAGTTAAATGACCTGCGTATGAAGGAATTGATTTGTGATTTCTCACACTAAGGTAATTTGAAATGGATATTCTAGACACGGTTTTCCTAAAATGCCAGTGTTAGGATGGGCATCATTATTTCCTAGTGGCAAAAACTAACAAAAACAAATAAACAAATGAACAAAAACCAACAACAAATCAAAATCTCACTGGCTGAAATCAACAATGTTTAATTCTCACTTAGGTGAAGTTCAATGCAAGTCTGGCACCTTTTTAAGGGAAGCCTTTCACAATTTAATATGTATTTTCAATTGTCCCAAGGATGTTATCATTCTAGATGCATATGAGAGAGAAGTCAGTTTGCCTTCAAAAGTTAGGGCTTAATTGTCTCTTGGTCTTGGGGCAACTGTCTTCCTTTTCCTAAGGTAAACATCCAGGCTGAGGAAGAACCCTTCATCCTATACCTATATCATCTAGACTAGAACAACACTGTCCAACCCACAGCCTGAAGGTCACACGCAGCCCTGAATGGCTTTGAATGTGGCCCAACACAAATTCTTAAACTTTCTTAAAACATTATAAGATTTTTTGCAATTTTTTTTTAGCTCATCAACTATCATTAGTGTTAATATTTTAGGTGTGGTCCGAGACAATTCTTCTCCCAGTGTGGCCTAGGGAAGCCAAAAGATTATACACCCTTGATCTAGAATATGTGATCTGCTCAGTCACCATTCCAGGGGAAGGGAGAACTGGAAAGGTATTGACTAGCTCCCTTATACTTCTGCCCAGAAACATCTCTTGTCATATCTGACCACAGCCACTGGCCAGATCTATTCTCATGAATTTCTCCACTTGCACAATGGCTGAGAATTAGAATGAGAGGACCAGATATTGGTAAACAATAGTAATGTCTACCAAAACAAACTATGGAGAGAATCAAGACATAATGACGTCTGGTTTTGATTTGAGGAGGGAAAAATATTAGACATTAAATGCTTTTCAAAAGAACCGTGAGAAAGAAGTTCTTTAAAGATCAAGTGATTTCCTAACAACAGAAAGAAGGCAGTTTCAGGATTTCATCTGTATACTGAGAATAGGTAATATTTGTGTAAGCTATTAAAAATATTTTGTGAGACTAAATTTTTACAGTTTGTATATAAATGTCAGTTTAAAATATATATTTCTTAAAGAATTGCTAATCAACAAGCATAAAGATTCAGTTAAGCAAATAGAGTAAATGCTAGAGATCTGCTGTATGACATTTTATCTGTAGCCAACAATATTGTATTGTACACTTAAAATTTGTTGAGGGTGGATCTCATATTAAGAGTTTTTACAGCAACAACAACGATGAAAAATGGCAGAACATATGTGAGAATATTGCCAATGCTTATTCCTTGAATTATATAATTATTTTCTTCTTGTCACTCTGTATTTTCTTTTTTTTTTTAAAGATTTATTTTTATTGTTTTTGACAGAGAGAGAGAGATACAGAGATACAGAGACAGAAAGAAGGGGGAGGGCCCCGAACAGTCTCCATAGTTGTACATCACTGGTTTTCCCACATAGTTTCATTCCACAGGTGGGCAGGGCTGCACAGGGCAGGAACTGGGCCAGGGTCTCACCCTGGTGAGAACTGAACTGGGGGCACTCCCCAGTTCAGCATATGGGTCCGCATGGACCAGGGCCGGGATTTGATCCTCGATCCCTGGGGCTGCAAGTGAGCACTTAACCCACTGAGCCATCCGGCTTCCCCAACTCTGTATTTTCTAAACTTTGACAACGTGCATGTATTAGTGTACATATAATATATCCCAAAGTGTAACAGTACAATATATATGCATTTCTATAACATATGCATGTTACTTTTGCAAAGTAAAAAATTTATATATATTCAAAAATATAAAAATAAAAATATATATAAACTATTAAAATAATAGAAATATGCAAAATATTTTAAAATACAGTTTAATCATTGGTTTTATTTTGAAAACTTTAAAATTACATTGATATTTATGCATTAGGAAACATAAATATTATAAAATATTAAGTGCAAATACATTCATATTTGATCATGTTATGTGACAATTCCATTTTTAAAATATGTAAAGTTTAGATTTGTGTGATTATGTGATTCACCTTATATCATACAATAATCACATGACAGAGTCTGATGAAAAAGTCAGTTAATTCTGAAATCTTGGCTCTTTCCGTTATACCATAATATGTGTATAGAGTAAATGGAAATTAGTAACTACTTTTTATAATTAAAAAAAATACTGTGCTGCTTAAATGAAGTAATGTACATAAATGTGTTTCAAAAAATTTAATGGTGCATTTAAGTCAAATATAATTCACATATTTATGTATTTTTTTTTTATGACTAAGGGGCCTAATGGGAATATATAGGAATCAGACACAGAACTTTATTTGTTTGTTGAGTTAGCATTTTTTGAAGGAGGGTACTTCAATGAGAGACAGTTAAGAGGATGGGAGGGGAGAGTATGTTTGCAAAACACAGAGTGTAATTAGGATTTGATGTTTTTGAGACTTGTGAGTATATTAGGTTGGCTTGAGCAAACAATCAGTAAAAGAAAAAAAGTTTGATGAGATAGGAACCTGTAATCTTTGGTGAAACCAAAAAAGAATCACTCTGACCCATGAAGAAGGGGAATGATATATTGGTGGAGAACTATTTAGCTAGAGTGGAACAGAGGCAAGAAAGATAGGCTATATCAATTATGATAGTTTGGTTTCAATATAGCAAAAATTCTAAAAAAAAATAAATAAAATTAACTTACTTAAATGAAACAGAAGTTCTTGGATCACATGGCTGGCTTCAAGTCTTATTTTGTCTACTCAATCAATGACCAGAACCTGGTTCCTGTTTTTCCATTTCTTTCTCCATTCACTCAATCTTAAACCCAGGCATAGCTATATTTCCTTATCATTCCAAGATGGATGCCTGCACCTCTAGGGGGTAAACGCTTTGTGCACATGCTAAAAAACACAGTGCATCTCTTCTCTTAATTATGGAACTCAGGTCTTGGACTTCCTTTGGATTGGATCTTAAGTCATGTATTTACTCCTGAAACAATTTTGCTGTGATCGAATGGCTGAGACTTCACAAGGCCAACTTCTAAGGCAGGAGAGAAGTCAGCTTCTCTGGAGGATGTGGGCTGTGAGGAGAAGGAATGAATATTTGAGCCCAATGTAGGATATTGTCTCAGAACAAGGGAATGAATGCTCAGCGTCCCAAGGTAGCAGATGTTAGCAATACAGGGGTACTGTGACAAGGACCTAGACCATGATAAAGAAAATGAAAGGATACAGGTAAATAATTTACTCATTTTGATGGCTTGAACTAGGGAACAACAGGGACATTGGACTTAGTGATTAATAAAGAACATTTGAAAGATGAAAAGGTAGAGAAGATGGTCATGTCTATTTGAAGACAACCAGTTATGTCACCTTGAAGACTCATGAACAAGAGTGAGAGTTGGTAGCAGAGTTGCCCCCACTGAACTATCATTTTTGAAAAATAGCAAATTTTGAATTAGTTGAAATTTACAAGTGACAGATTTGAGAAAGTATTTGTAATAGAAATCATTATAAAAATGAACTATTTGACTTCCTAAGCAGAATATATTTGGGCATAATTTAAATATTTCCCCATGATTCAGTACTGCCATTTTTAAGAGAACAGGATATTGTATTTCGAAGAGATAGGATATTGTATATAGAATACTATTTATTTATTTTTCTTTTATTTTTTTATCTCACTATCATGCACCAGCTTTCTCTTCTTGCACCTATCTCATACCGTGCCGTACCCTTCCTCCCATTTTCTGCCTCTAATCTGGTAATGTGGATAAACAGTATAGAGCCATGCTTGTTGAAATTTTCTCTTAAGCAAATCAATAAACAGCAAATGACAGTCAGAAGAGTTGGGTTTAGTGTTGGGGCTTTGAGACAGCTACCAGAAGAGCCCTGAAATATCATAGACATACTTCAGGTTGAAGCCTGCAGTTCAACGTTAAGATCCCATAAGGTGTCTGGCCAGTTAAGAGAGATATTGAACTGAGTTAATACTGATATTAGATTTATACCTGAGAATATTACTATTTTCTGTACCTGGATGGGATATGTGCAGGGGCATCATACCAAGAGTAACATAGGCTATAGGGAAAATGTAAAACAAAACAAAGTAAGAAAAAACAGCCACACTAGGTTTCAAATATGGCTTTACTTCTTACCAACCATGTGGCTTTAGACAAATCACTTATCTTCATGAAGCCTCAGTTTTCTCATCTATAAAAAGAGAAAACTAATAATATCTGCTTCTTAGAGGGTGTTAGGAAGATATGGTGTACACAAAGACATTTTTAAAAATATATTTATTTTATTGTTTCTGACAGAGACAGACAGACAGAGAGAGGTGGAGAGAAGGGGGAGGGACTAGAGCAGTCTCCATAGATGCACTTCATCAGTTTTTGACAAGGTTTTGTTCAACACAGATGGGCGAAGGCTGCACAGAGTGGGAACTGGGCGAGGGACCTCGCACCTGTGAGACATGCCCTCTTGAGCCAGGGGCCAACCTGGGGGGTGAGAACCAACCAGAGGCCTCCTGCATGGGAAGTACACCCCAGTTCAGAATATGGGTCTGCACTGGCCAAGGATAAGATTTGATCCTTGGTCCCCAGGGCTGCAAAGCGAGTGCTCAACCCACTGAATCATCTTGTCATCCCTCAACAAAGACATTTTTAAAACTCATGGCCAATAAAAATGTAGACATTGTGTGCACCCAGCCACTCAGTGTAATGGTTCATGTCATAGGCAATCTGATATGCACACATTTTTAACATTTTGAATTTTTAATTTCCTTTTCCATAAAATGGGGATAAAGATACATATTTTCTATTTGAATTGAGGTTGAGGATTAGCTGATTTAACACATGTAAAACCTAGACCTTACGTATTATTTCTAATTTTTTTGTTGTTGTTGTCTCAAACACGATTTGAAATGGTCCTTTCGGTTCTTTTCTAAAAGGAGTAACAGACCTAAATACATACCAGCTGGTACCTACCTGCCTTTTCAGTTTCCTTCTTTTCTACTTACAGCTGCCTCACCATGTGTTAGGGATGCGTTGAATCAGAGTCATCCCACTACTATAACTGAAGAGCAGAAAGACGGGACTAATTAATTAATTATAATTTACATAATTCAAATTCACATTTACTTGGGAATTTAGTCAACTTTATCTAGTGTTTTATTTTCACACACTTATGAATATCCTGGTTTTATAAGACTCAGTTCCCAGTCCTTGGTAGATTTCAAGTAGCTGGGCTCGGAGAAGCCCATGTGGGATGTTGGTTTGGGGAGGAGTGGAAAAGCAGGGTTGAACTGAGTGTAGGAGCAGTTCATTATGCCTTTGCTTCCTCAGGGATGAGGTGAGACTGGGGGCCTGTAGGATCATTCACAGAGCTGTCCACTCTCTGAGTATTGGCCAGATGAATATTTCTATGATGCTGCTTTCTTCTGTTCAGTCCTTTATTTAAGCACTGAAGTTTGAATGTTTGTGCCTTATTAAGGGAGTCCAAATGTTGACCCCCATCCAGCCTGTTCTCTCTTGATCTGATGCAAGATCCCTTTGACTCCAGAAAGTGACACATCAAGAACCTTATCACTATTCTGCTCACTCTTAGACCTCTGCTTTTGTCACAGTTGTTTGCTCTGGTGCCTGTATTTCTCTCTTTGTATGTAGACAAGCAATTTCAAGGTCCAACTCCAATCATTTCTTAACCCATGTGTTTATTCCTCACCTATTTTTGAGAATCAGTTTCATATTAGACACTATTCTAGGTAATGGGAGCATCACACTCAATGAATGCCTCTCATCAAACTTACCTTCTGGTGTAGAAAACAAACATAAATAACAAGCAGATCAAAAGACAACAAGTGTTGGTGAGGATGTAGAGAATGAGAACCCTTGCACACTGTTGGTAGGAATGCAAAATGGTGCAACTGCTATGAAAAACATTATGGAGTTTCCTTAAAAAATTAAAAATATAATAAAAATTTCATATCATCCAGCAGTCGCATACTTGTGGGTATTTATTCCATAGAATTGAAATTAGGATCTTGAAGAGATATTAGCTTTCCTTGTACACTGTAACACTATTCACAATAGCCAAAATTTGGAAATAGCCTAAATGTCCACCAATAGTTGAGTGGATAAAGAAAATGTAGAATATATGTAGAATGGAATATACTATTAAGCTTTAATAGAAAAAAAATCTACAACTGTAACAATGTGGATAAACCAGTTACAGAAAGACAAATATGACATAATTTCACATATTAATAAATGAGATCTGAAATAATCAAATGCATAGAATCAAAGAATAAAGTGATTATCAAGGACTGGGCAGGAGGAGAAACAAAGAGTTATCTATCAATGAGCATAGTTTCAGTCAAGCAAGATAGACAAACTCTAGAGATCTGTTGTACAACTTTGCACCTATAGTCAACAATAATGTATTGTACACATAAAATTTGTTAAGAGGGTAGATCTCATATTAAGAGCTCATATTGAGCATGCCAGAATAGCTCAACAGGTTGAATGCTTGCCTAACAACTGCAAGGTCCGGGGATCAAATCCCAGCCCTGGCTCATGCAAACTCACATGCTGAACTGTGGCAGACAACTGGTAACCACAAGGATGGCAGTGAAGGTTCTCACCTTCTATGAGAGAGGCCCCAGTTCAGTTTCACCCTGTGTGGCTCCATATTCACCTGTGTGGAATGAAACTATGTAAACAAACAAACAAACAAACAAACAAACAAAAAAACTAAGCATGTACAACTATGGAGAATGCTCTAGGCACTCTCCCTTTCTCTCTGTTTCTCTCTCTCTCACCTTCTCTCAAACAATAAAATCAATCTTTAAAAATAAATCTCATATTATTGTGATCTCTTATATTACAAAATTATATAATACAAATGTAAATATAATTATAAATTGGGATAACTACTATAAACTATGATTTCTTATGAAATATTAATTATTCTTGGGTTGGGTGGGCATGAAAAATAGTATGTAGGACATGATAATTTTGAAATATCTAGGAGGCCTCCAAGTGAAGATATAATAATATCCCTAAGAAAAGGAAAAAAGGAATACTATTAGAAACATGAAAAAACTCAGATGCATATAATCACCTTTAAAATTTGTGATACTTAAGGCACCGTTTTCTCTGATCCATGTAAATATAAATATCACAAATAATTCATCTTGATAGAAATTAAAAGAAAGGCCAAGAGTTTCTTTTATGGATAGATATAATGCCAAATGCACATAAAGTCCTCTCTCCTACCTTGTTTCCCCTCATATGCCACTCCCTTTATCTGGTCTCCTATGCTCACGAATCCACCAGCCTAATCACACAGTAATTCTTGAACTTCAAAGTGAGTCAGAATCATCTGGGGAGCTTGTTAATAACACAGACTCCAGGCTCTCTGCAGAACTACTCTGGGACTGGGGGTGGATAGTTGCACTTTATAGAGCTTCCCAGGAGATTCTCATTAAATAATTCATTTGTCAAATCATTCTTTTATACAACAAATATTTACTGAGCATTTAATGTGTGTCAGGCACTGGAATACTGTAATAAACAAAGCAAACAAAACTTGTTTTCACAGAGTTTACCCTTGGATGGGGGTGGAGGAAGAAGTGACAGACAGTAAAAAACATGTAAATACATAAACAGTATAGTGTATTTGAAAGTTGTGTTATGTTGTAAATGGGAACTTGAACATGATGGCTTGGCATTAAAGTTATTCCACCGTAAATGATATTTTGTCATCAGTGGGTTGGTTCTGAACACGGATTTTATGTTTTCATGTGACAGGTATAAAATTTACCATCACAATATTCCATAGGTGCAAAGTGCAAAGACTTACCTTTATTTCTATATAACTGAAACAAACTTAGTTTTCAAGGTTCTATTTCTCTTGCTGACTGAAAACCAAGTCTTGTCAATTCAGGGTCAATTTGGAAGCTTTTCATTTTTTTATTGTTAAATTAATTAGAGTGACATTGGTTAGTAAAAATAATGTAGGTTCTGGGTGTACAACTCCACAGTACCTCATCTGTGTGTGATAATATGTGTTCACCACTCAAAATCAGCTCTTTCCATCACCATATATTTACCTCCTCCTCCCTCCTCTCCCACCCCCCTCCCCCCTTACCTTCAGGAAACCACTAAACTATTGACTACGTCCATGAGGTTTTGTTTCTCTGTTTCTTTCAGTTTTATATTCCACATATGAGTAAAGTCATGTGCTTCTTAACCTTTTCTGTCTGGTTTATTTTGCTTAGCACGCTGATCTCAAGTTCCTTCCATGTTGTTGCAAGTAGAGTATTTCATCTTTTCTTACAGTGAGTAATACTTCATTGTGTATATGTCCCACAGCTTTTTTATCCAGTCGTCTATCAAAAGGCACTTTGGTTGCTTCTATGACTTGGCCACCATTTTTAAATGAAATCTCTGAGTCAGGATTTTCTTGTCTTTTCCTAAGCTCTGTAGCAAGGTTTACCTGTTATCCTGACAAAAAAAGGTGGTAGTTCTGGTCTTGGTTTTGTGTATGAGTCCTGATGCTAGTGGACTCTGTTCTCTTTGTGAAGTTCATTGAGACACTCACTGCCTCCCCCTGCTGGCTGGTCTGCAGCTCTAGCTGACACTTGGTTCTCTGAGATACCGTCTATTGATTCATCCTGTACCAGATTTGTGTTTTTCATCCCAAACCTTACCATAACAACTCCAGGGAGGATCCATTGCATCTCAGCTTTAACCACCATCTCTGTCACTCTGGACACGTGGGAACTTTTGTTAAATCTTCCCCTTAGAAAGTATTCTTGTTAGAGAAGTATAGCGGTGATGACTTAACTATAACCTAGAAAAGAATACTTCTTGAAGAATATTTTTTAAAAGAATATCTTGACAAATTGATACCTGGAATGTGCTCTAGGGTGTTTCATAAAGTAAGCCAGGTTCTCCTTTGTCAAGGGAACTCGTGAAAGTTTGTTGCTATTCATGTGACAGTGCTATTTTGTTATCTTTAAGGCGACATCTCTCAAAGCTGTTGAAGATCATCGATTTTATATTGCAGGTATCAAAAATTTTTTGACTTTACTCAAAAAAGAGAAGAAGAAACCAATGTTATATTTTTGTGACCTGTAAAGTATAGGCTAAATGGCAATATAAATGGACTAAGTTATGTTTATTATTTCTCTTCAGATGACTATAGCCATGGATGGATAAGGTATACTAGGAAAGGAAGATGGATTTAGATATATGTGAAATCAAGTGACTTAAGCCAGACTGTTCTTTTTTTTTTATCAGTTTAATGTTTTATCTGACCTGAGAGTTCTAGAAAGCTTTATACTCAAAAACAGTTGCCTGAGATGAAAGTTTGCCTGTCAGTAGTTATAATTCACATCTGTATTTTTTAAGTCCTCTTATAAAATCAAGTATTAGTGGTTACTGACCACCTGGTTTAGCAGTTTTCAAAATATAGACTGTAGACTCCTTTGGTACCTGGCCTCTTCAAGAGCACTATGAGGTCAGTTCTATTGATATACTATTTATGCCTTTTTCAAACTTTAAAATAATTTTCCAAGCCCTCAATGAATCTGAGGTTCCATATTCTTCCTTGTCTTGGAGTTTTCAAGGGAAGTCACGGAAACTATAATTTGATGGGTTCTGGGAAGGCTGAATATGATGACCACCTCTTAAGTTTTATTAATATCTAGTTAACACCATAAAAATCTTTTAATAATTGTCCAAAACATTAAGTTTAGCAAAGGCTGTATTCACTACATGAATGCCCTAAGTAGCAATAGACATTTCTGGCTAGGCTTTATAATTCCTACTCTTATTTTTTATTTCCTTCATCACCATATCAATTTTTGATTTTAGGAATTATTATGTTACAAAGAATCCAGTAGATTTGGCCATGGTAAAGAAAAATTAATCCATCTCAATACATTTCTTTGTCAATACCATGATTATAACTTTACTCTTTATACTGAAGGATGCTATATAATCTCCTTGAAGGATTTGAAGCATTCATCAATTGGTATTATTTTGACTAGCCGGCACATATTTATTGTCTGTTCTTTCAGGTGATTTTTTTTTCTTCAGGTGCTAGAGGGATGAGGACATGAAAAGTAAATGATTCTGACCCATTTCTTTAAAAGTCCTCTCAGTCTACTTATAGATCATATAAGTAATATATATATATATATATATACATATATATATGTATATATATATGTATATATATATCTATATATATATACACACATATATATGTGTGTGTGTGTTGTTTATATATATTTATATTTATATATGTGTATATATACATGCACACATACTAAAATGATTCAGTATAAGAATATAAAGATCAAGGATACTATAACTAATAAAATCTATAGAAATTTAGAGAAGAGTGAAATTTTAATAGATAGAGAAAACAATGGGACATTTTTCTTGATGGGGGAGATTTAGAATT
>PVKE010028882.1:0-20637 GCA_004027555.1 Craseonycteris thonglongyai
GGGCACCAGATATATCGGGTTGGAGGGGGACCTGATTCTGGGAGCTGGGCACATAATGCAATGCATGGGTGATGTGATGTGGAGTTGTACATTGGGAAACTGTCTGTTACCAACCAATGTCACCCCATTAAATTTAACAATAAAATATAATAATATTAAAAAAAAAAAAAAGAATATACTAATGGTCATGCTTCAATAAATTGTAAAATGCCTTTATAGTTAATAAAAAAAAACAAAAAAAACCCAAAAAAAACCCAATAAATAAATCTAAAATAAATAAGTAAATAAATAAAGTGGGAAGACAAAACTGGTTTTATAGGATTAGCTTTGAAGGACAGGGAGGGAAGTGGATGAGTCAATACCTAATTTGATTCCATCTTTTCTTCTAATGAGAATGGTTGAACAAATGTGGACCAGAGAGATTTGAAGCCTGAGACAGACACTGATGAAGAGAACCCCTTTAAGTCAATTAAATCCTTGGCCAAAATGAATATGCACCCTAGATTCTGGAAGATTTTGCAGATGGTAGATATTCTGAATATTTTAATGGCTAATAAAGGAAGAAATGAACCCAAAAGCAATGCTGTTCATCAGTGAGGAATGGAGATAAATCTGAATCTGTCTTCCTAGACAGAGGTCTCTGGTAGTGGGTGACAGGACTGGAAAGTCATTTTAAGTTGGAAGAAACGATTTGGACAAAATCATGAAAGGTGTATTTATCAAGCCTGTGGGTTACAGTAAGCAAGTAGAAATAGCTAACATATTAGATGTTATTAATAAATATGCCCCTGACAGATCAGCAACAGGGACCAGGGCTTGAGAGAACATTTAAATGAACAATTTTAAAATTCCTATATTTCGGCTCAAAAACAAAAGCAAAATGACTACCCAAGTACAAAATGGCTGATGGGAAACACTCCACATGGACTTCTGGCCCCACAGAGGTCAGGCTGAGTCCCATGTTGGGAGTGCATGCCAAATCCCTTATGCTGTGTTTGTCTCACACGCCACACTTGGCAGCCACATAGCTGTGTAGTTTATATGATTCGCCTTTGTTTCCCCCACTGGGATACGAGCTCCAGCAGGTCGCAGGCCCCATGTGTTTCGCTCATTACTGTATTCCCGATGCCCAGAATACTGAGAAACACATACGGGGGCTGTCCGGTCTCGTTATATTGACAATGGCTGGATTTTCTTCTGGCCCGCTCTGGTAGTAAGGACTCAAAAGATGCTTGTGGAATATATGGATGAAGAGATATTTGGGCTAAAAAACAATCCATCACTTACAAACTATGACGCCACTTAATTTTGTTGCACAGGGAATCTTGTGAATAGTAGAGGACATAGGAAAAGCAGTGGGTTAATAAGTCACAATAATAAGGCATGAATCCCTCTGGGGCCTACAGGTATTTGGTTCTAGACACCTGGGTGCCAGTCTAGCTCTAAACCTGGCATGTAATGAGTGCGTCCTTTCTACTCTTTGCTTCTCAGTGTTCCTGTGTGCGAAATGGTCATAATGACACCCTGCGTATACTCTGTGGGTTTCCTGCTCGCATCCCTAACCAACTCCGTCCAGATCCTTGGGTTCCCAAGTAAAGCCCTGCACAGCCAGCCTGCTCTGTCCTCCACAGCTGAGCTCTTCCCGGAGCATTCGGCAGCCTCTCCCTCCCCATGGCTTCCTGGGCCTTTCCTCTTAGAAAACACATTAGAGGAGGGGCTGGGCTGCTGTAGGCAGATGAGCGAGCAGCCCACATCAGCCAGGTCACATCAGCAGAGCAGCAGACAGCGGCAGGAGGGGACGTCTGCTCAGCTGCACCACCCCGAGCGCCCCCATCTTTGGCAGAAAGTTATTTTTCCGTTTTCTCAAGAGGGGACACACACACACACACACACACGTTGAAGCAAAGCAGCATCCCCAACTGCACACACAGTGTGAACGCGAGGACGGGCCTCCTGGAGCTGCTCTCTTCCTGCTGGGATTCTTGCTTAATTGGTGATTTAATGAGAACAGGCTGAGAGATGCTTCCTGCAATAAAAGTCACACGCAAAAAGCAACCAAAGCCAGAAACCCTGTTTATAACGAAACCAGCAAAATGCACATCCCAATCCCAATCTAGCAACAATCCTGAAGCTCACTCATTTCATTATCAGATAGAAGAAAGTTTGGGGTCACAGGTGTGTGCATCCACATCCCATTCTCAAGCACCAGGCCTCCTCCCTCCAGTCTGCAAAGCCATGCCAATCAAACCCCATGAAATGATCAGGGCAACCTGACCACCTCAGCCTGGAAAACTGACTTGGAGAACAGAAACAGGGTCACGGCTTCCATCACCCCGATGTCTCACAGTGGGGAACGGACTCCTCTGCAGGCAGAGGCTCCCAGTCTCCACTGCCAACTATGTTACCTGAGGTAAGTGATGGTCTCTGAAAGTCGTGGTTTACTCAGCTGTACAATGGGGCTCCAACTAACACCAGCTGCTGCCGGTCTGCAGGGCTGCTATGAGGGGCGGCAGTGTGTAGAAAGAGCAGCCTCAGCCCAATCACTGGCACAGAGCAAGGGCTCAATCCCTGGCGGCTGCTTTTGTTAACCTGGTTGTTGTTTGAAGGTTTCTGTCAGCTCAAAGGAGAGACGCAGCCGTGGCCAAGGAGGGGCCGGCACAGGAGAAACCGGGAGGCAGCACGGGAGGGTAAAGCAGCACAGAAGAGAGTCGGTGACTCTGGTGCTCACTGTGGCTGCACTGCAACCAGCAGCATGACCTTCAGAAAGTCACTTCCCTTCTCTAATCTGCTCTGCATGTTCTGAAGTGCCTCTCTGGACCCTTGCCGCCCTAGTGCACCTGTTTCCAAGACCGTTGCCAGCTCTCCATGGGACGCTTGGGCGGGTAGGAAAGGTCCCAGCAGAAGCAGCCAAGCCCAGAGCAGAAACAAGATGCTGGAAGACACCAGGTGAGACACAAAGCCCTCCCTCCCACAGACTTGTTTGGGGCCCACCACACAGGGCTTCCCAGGCCTGACAGCCAAATGAGGCAGGTGCACCTGCGAGACCGCAGCACAGGCCAGGTTGAAGACTGGGCCAGTACTAGGAACAGGCACCTATGCAGTTAGTTTAGCGCCTCCACCTCTGGCCTGCTCAGGGGAAAACCCAGGGAAAACAGGACAAAAAGAGACAACCAATAATAGCTACTGTTTAAGTGAGCACTTACTATGTGCCAGGCATTGGAGTAAGTACTTAAGGTGACTTACTTTAGCAGAGCAGCAAATATCAACAGCAAAAGTAGGCGGAATATATTCCTCTTCTTTCTACTACTTCATCCTTCCTCCCCTCTCCCCAAATTCAGCCAACATTTAGTGGTTCGAGTTATTTAGAATCATGAGGCTTGGGCAGCGGGGAGCAGATGGGAGGGTTGCAGGTGGGGTTGGCCAGCCCAAAGGGTGTGCTGTTGAGTGTCAGAGGGCGGAGGAGAGATCCAGAAAGCGGAGGGAAGGGATACAGAGAAGGGCCACCAGTCTGTGCCCCAGTCCGCCCTGCCCCTCTTCTCCTGGTCTGTAGAGAAGCCTAGGAAAGCTGAGGCAAAGAAGGACCAGGAAGGAAGGGTGCCTCAGGATTCTGCTGATCACACGCTAACCTGAAGGGGGCTCCGAATGGCTTCTTCAGTTCCAGACTGAAATGTCTCGTCCCTTCTTTCTGCGTCGCCTGAAGCACACATTGCCCCTCAGCTTTTAGGGGGAAGCTGGCCCTATGCAGATGGTCTGAAGGGACAGGCCTGGAGGATCCTGTGCTGGGGGGGCCCCTTAGATTCTGAGAACACGGACATCAGTGAACTATGAGCAAAGCCCATGCAGGCCTGGCCACTGAACATGGCCCCTGCTCCTCTTCACGTGGTCTAGGGGGGGACACCAGCTTCCCATAGCCTGTCTCTCCTGGGAAAACATTAGCTGTGTGGCTGAACTAACACCTGGATGATTTGAGAAGAGAGAGAATGAGGAGAACACTTCTGTGGCAGTCCTGTCCTTCCACGTGAGAACCTCGGGCATGGGGCTGGAATAGCGTCTTCCAAGGAGACAGGGAGCAGGAAGGACCGTGGACATGAAAGGCTGCAGAGATGGGGAGCGCCTCTAGGAACCAGGGCTGAGTGTGAAGACTCCACCAGCCACCAGCACCCACAGCACCTGCAGGACCTCCAGGGGCCCGATGCAGTGGCCCACACCTATCTGGCTCTCACGTGTCCACGGCTTACTGGAGCTCCCCTGATTGAAAGGCCTAGAGGCGCTTCCTTTGCAAATCCTCCCTCCTGAGACAAAGCCCAGGAAAACGAGGCACAGCCAACCTGATTTATTAACTCCTACAGGCTCCCGGATTGGAAATTTGAGTTTGTAGTTGTTTTTTCAACACGCCCACCAGCACAATCTGTCTCCTCTGGCTGAAGCCAAAGGCCTGGCAGACAGTGTTGTGGGTTTCTAGTTTTCCTTCCACTCTGTTAGCGCTGAGGCAAGAGGGCAGGTACACAGAGGAGGGGAATGAGGAGGCAGCTGAGGCTAGGAGTCTCCAACATGCTGGAGGAGGCAGGGTCCTAAATCCAGGTGGGTTTTTTCTCATGCAATTTCCAAGTTGGCCACCTCAGCTAGGGAGAGAGCAGACTAATCCCTACGCTAAGGTCAGGCCCAAATTGTATCAAGAACACAGCTGAATAATCACCAGTCCTAGGACACTAGCGACAATGTACTGAGAATCCCAGAGTAAACTAGATGGTGATGGCCAGGCAGTGGGCTTCAGTGAGAGATCTCATCACAGGCTGTGTAGTCAGACCTGCCTGGATGTGAACCTGCCTCTGCCACTTAGCAGCTGGATGACCTTGGGTGATTTCTGTAATCTCTCTAAACCAGTTTTCCCATCTGTAAATCTGCTTTGTAGGGCTCTGTGGCAACTAGAGGCAACTTCAAGTATCCAACACAAAGTAGATACTCAGAATATCCAAACACCGTAATTCCAATGTGCAGTTTCTCACAATGCCTGGCACACAGCAAGCACTCAACAAATGGTTAACTCTGATGATAGCCAATTATGATGAAGAATCCAAGTTATCACATTTCACTTGTTCTAGTTAGGTATTGCTGCAAATAGCACCCTATCTACTGCAAGGAGTAGATGATTAATTCATGCTCTTATGTTGACTTCTTTTTATCAGTTACTTGTCATTAGCTAGAAAATATGCATTACTCCCACCTTCGCAAATTTTGGCTTATTGTTAGCACAGTGGAATATGGCTGGATCCAGAATGTGGGGGCTGGAAGGGGACCTAAATCAGCTAGTCCAACCCCCTTATATACCGATGACAAAATGGGTCCCAAGGGGGCCTATGTATCCTCAAAGATGGGGACAGGGAATCTCTGAAGTTTGTAAGGACCAGCAGTATGGAGCTGAGCTGGGGTGGGGAGATAGTACTACATATCTAAGAGCAAGGGAACTTAGTTGGGAAAGGGATGGACCAAGAGGGATTCTGAAAGAGACAGTCATCGAGTTGATTGAGACTACGTTATGGAAGGCCTAGAGGACAGCAATACTCTTAGAGAACAATACCAAAAGGGTTTTTAGGGGATGCCGGGATAGCTCAGTAGGTGAGCACTTCCCTCACAATCACAACCAGCCCTGGCCTGTGCAAACCCATGTGCTGAACTGCGTGGCACAACTGGTGACTGCCAGGATGGTGGCGAAGGTTCTCAGTTCCTACACTGCACACAACCCCACATTCACTTATGAGGAATAAAACCATGTCACAACTGATGACGTACAACTATGGAGACTGCTCAGGGCCCTCCCCCCTTCTCTCTCTCTTTCACTTTCTCTCAAAACAATAAAGGGGGGGCATTATTTAAAATTAACATCGAGCTACTGACAACTTATAAAATGTTTTTCCAATCAAGACTGTACTTCAGCTTCACAAGATATTATAACATATTCTGCTCATTTTATTGACGGGAAATCTGAGGCTCAAAGACCAAGTGACTTGCCTAAAGTCACATAGCTAATAAAGCAGAACTAGAATCTGGTCTTTCTTACTCCAAATCCTGGTTCACTTTGATAACATACTCAGGAAGAATTTAGCAAGATATGTTAGATCTTATTATAATACCTAGCATGCCCAACAGGAAACTTCCAGCATTACAACTGTGTTAATATTCCCTTAGATGTTCTCCGAGTGATATCTGATGGGTACAAATTTGACTAATGTAGTCAATCCCTAGCCTAGGGAAAGCCCCTTCTATTTGTCCTAAAGAAATGGATGACTTCATTTCCATCACTCAGGCCTGAGCAGGAGATCTGAGTACGGGCTAATCTCTAGCAAATGTATGCAGGGCCAACACCATCATCAGTTGAAATCCCTCTCCCCACACACAGAGATGCCTTTTCTTCCACTCACAGGCCAGAAATCTCTGTGTTCTCCCCTAACATGTGCTGCTCTTCTCAAAGCTCCCTTCGAACCTCTTCTGGCTAGACACAACCCCAGACCTCGCTCCTGGGTGCTGCATCAGAACTGCCAGGGGGATGTCCGGGCTGTGTGACAAGCCGTGTTTCCACACACAGTTCACCCCTTGCCCTCACCTGCCCTCCCATGATATAAGGGCTCCTTCCCAGGCAGCCTCCAGCTGTGGGCGAGAAACAATGGCTTAATGTTTCCTGGAACTTACCTGGGGTGGGGTGGAGGGCTGCCAACCCAACCCAGCCAGGTTTATCAGGCCAAGGGCCAAAAGTCAGGCTCAGACATGGCCCTGCTCCTCCTCCAGACTTCTTCCTTCTTCACTCCCAGGGGCTGCGGCATCTCCCTCCCTTTTGCTGGCTGCACTCCTGCCTAGCACCTTCCAGTCCCACCAGAGGCAGGGGCACAGCGGAGCCTGTCTCTCCAAGTTCCTCCGGGATTCTTAGGTACTAACCTTAGGTCCTATGCGGAGACTCACGCCTGGGAACCTGGCATGCCAGGGCCGAGAGGGACTTAGACGTGATGCAATCCCACCTCCACCCGCAGAGGGGTGCTGCTATGTGCCCTTTGGGATACTGGAGGCCACCTCATCCTGGAACATCAACTAGACTCAGAAATTGGAGGGAAACATTTTTATATGAAAACCAATGCATTCACATTATTGTATAGCACAACAACTGTAAGTAGAGTTACAAATAACTATAGTACATCAAAGGAATGCAATGCTTCCTGCAAGCTGCTCCAGACTACACCCTAAACCTGTACTCCCAGAATACATGTTCTTGCTGCACTTCCTCGGGAATGGCAGTCATAGAAGCACTGGTCCTATTCAACGCTCCTATTTCAAAGGAAGGAAACCTCAGCTCCAGATGAATGAAATGATTGTGAACTAGAAGGAATATCTACTGTTACTAACAAAAATAAGTCATTTATTGAATACTTACTAGAGGTCAGGTACTGTATTGAGGGTTTTTCAAAGGAACTCTATAAGGAAGGTATAATTTTCATTTTAAAGATGAAGAGAAGATGCAGAAATTGGGCAATACATCCAAGGTCGCAGAGCTCATAATAACAGCTACTTCTTAACAGCTTTGAACCCAGGTCTCTGACTCCCAACACTCAGACCGTTGGTAACAACACCACACTGGGAGTGGGTCAGAGTCCAGGGCTCTGCCACTAGATTACACACAGTCACGGAATGCAAGGGGCACTTAGCTCATCTTCTCAGCCTATAGATAAGAAAACTAAGGCCCAGAAAGAAGAGCCACTGAATTTCAGGGACAGAATCTGTGAACAGTGGGTCCTAGGGGAGTGTGCTATCCTCTCTGAGGCTAGAAGACCTCTGACATCCCTCTGGAATGAGTGACTTTATAATCTGACAGGTAATCCATCTAGCCTCTGTGAGTCCAAGTACCTTCAGGGGCCCTCACACACTCTGGTTTGCAGATAGCAGCTCAGACAAGCTACCTTTAACCTCTTGCCAGGTATCTGGACAGGAGTGCTAATTGACAATTTGACAATTACCAGGAGCTTCTGGTTCTGAAGTGATTAACTAGTCTGCTAGTAATTAACTAATCCTTATACACCGGGAAGCTGGACATACAAATCGAATAGTGGCCAAAAGCCACAGCCACAAGCATACACACCCCTCTTAGCAAGGAAACACCAAAAGCTCATTCGTGGCTCACATCTATACAGATCTTCCAGATTCCAACTTCCGAGGCCACTGATGTCTGTCTAAAATACCTAAAAAGCCTACTCCACGGCTGGACAAAAGCCTGCTGAGAAGACACACTCCTCTGCTTCACTACTTAAAACATTTCTATCATCCTTGGTCCCCATACTAATCACCTAGGCCAGTCAAGCCAGGTCTATCATCTGTCCTCCCATTAGAGCAGGAAGAGCTCAGCCTCGGGATCAGAATGCAGTCTGTCCACACATCCATCCCTGTGTGTTTACTGAGCACCTATGAGGAGCACTGTGAGCATAAATAAGGCCAGCGGTGAAATAGAGCGTGGAGGACACCACAGCCTCCCAACACCATGACAGGAGCACTGCAGGAAGAATGAGGGCGTGCCCCTTGCTTATTCTGGACCTCCCTGTGCCAACGGTCTCCAACTGCTCCCATGGTCTGCCTCCCTCGCACCTTATTCCCCCCTACGCCCCCCCGCACACGCACACGCACACGCACACGCACACGCACACGCACACGCACACACACACACACACACACACACACACACACACACACACCCCTTCCCATGCTGGATCTGGAGCTGGTGTTTGGGGAGCCTGGGCCACTCTGGGCCCCAATTTCAGGTTGGGCTGGCAGTGCATCAGCCAGAACACAGTGAAATGTGACTGACAGTCCTGAGGGAGGGACCTGCACTCAGAGGAGCCAGTTCAACTGGCTCCCAGTGGGGAGGAGAGAGCACCTATCCCTCCCAACCCTCTCTCAGAAACTGGGGGTCACATGCACATGAGGGGAAAGACTTACCCCCTGGGAGGCCCCATCAGCCGCCAGAGAGGGAAGTGCAGCAAGATCAGTGGGCCACCCCCAAGTAGGAGCTGGGCTCACAACTGGCCTGGGGCACACAGACCTTGAGGACAGGGGACTTAGAATCTTATTGGAAAGTCCAGGTTACAAAAGAGAACAACAGAGCCCCAGGGGCTGGGGAAGTGAGGTTGGAAATGAGATAGACAGTGGGGCACTGGCTGCTCACGGGCCCTTAAGCCCTTCTTGCGCGTCCACTCCTGAGCCCGGTGATTCTGCGTCCTGCTCAGGACTCTCAGCCAACACAAAAGCAACAGTCCACTTCCTGGCACGTACTGGACACCGTAAGTTCTCTCTTCCCTATAGTGTAAGGTGACCAGATTTTAATATTGGTAAAGCGGGACACCATTGACCGGGGGGGAGGGGGTTCTTGATTAAAAATTTGGTCTATCTCCCGCCGTTCCCTAGCTTGTCGTGCATTCTTTCCAAAAATCGGGACTTTTTTAAAACGCCACGGAACGCAGGACAAATAGTTAAAAATCGAGACTGTCCCGCCAAAAGCGGGACATCTGGTCACCTTACTATAGTAACAAGGTGGGCCGGGACTCCGGAGAGACATATGTTGTTTACCACCACTGCAGAGCTTTGCAATGGCCATTCTGGCTGTCAGAACATTTTCTCCTAGGCCAGGGGTGGCGAACCTATGGCACGCGTGCCCAAAGTGGCATGCGGAGCAATTATTTCGGCACATGGAGCTGTGAATACCATTTAAAAAATTATTGTTTATGCTCTTATAGACATAAAAATAATCAATACCTCTATCTCACTCGATGGGTTGGCACGCGAGTCAAGCGAGTATACTCTTATTTCATAAACTTTGGCACTCAATCTCCAAAAGGTTCGCCACACCTGTCCTAGGCCATTTAGGTAAGCTTCTGTCCAATGGGCACCACAGCCAACCAGCTAGGCCTCTCCAGGTGTGGGTGATTAGATCAAACTAGGAGCACTGAATGTGCTTATGAACACCAAATACATCTATTAAACTCACAATGCACTTGTAATTACTACTTCCACGTCTAACAGTTACATAACATTTACCAAAATGCTAGCATCTACAGCTTATATTGTTAATGCTTAATGTAATGACTCATTTTTTCTCTCACTCTGGTGTTTCAATCATTACTGGATATGGGACTTTTCCTAGAGAAAGTGGTCCCCTGGGACTTCCCGGAGTCCAGGGTCTGATGTGGGGAAATATAGAACATTATAGGGAAGAAGTGTAGCCATGAACTCTGCTCCCCAACCCCCCACACCAACTGGTCAGGGCTGGGTCCCGTCTCCCTGATGGCCTTGTCCCTCTCAGTTTCTGGGCCCAAGTGAAAAACTGGACCTCACCATTGACAGCACCTGCTTCCTCTGGCATGGCTAAAAAGAACTGAAGGGGAAGCTGGGATGGCTCAGCGGGTTGAGCATTCACTTTGCAGCCTGGAGGCCTGAGGATTGAATCCCATGCAGACCCATATGCTGAACTGGGGAGTGCCCCCAGTTGAGTTCTTGCTGGGTCCTATGCGGGAGGCTCCCAGCCCAGTTCCTACCCTGCGCAGCCCCGCGCCCACCTGTGGAGTGAAACTATATGGAAAACTAATGCTGTCAACTATGGAGACCGCTCTGGGCCTTCCCCCTTCTCTCTGTCTGTCTGTTTGTCTGTCTGTCAAAAAACAATAGAGGTGAATCTTAAAAAAAAAAAAAAAGAACTGAGGGAAAGACCAGAACTGCCTTGCTTACACTGTTCATTTAGCATTCACAATGGTATCTTCTCCCACATTACAAGGTCAGCTTTCCCCACCCCCGGACCATTGTGCACACTGGCTCCGGTGTCCTCTCTCAGCTACAAGGCTCCTGGCAAGTCTGTGCATGGCCTGGCCTTGAAAGCAGACAGCTGTCTCCCTTAAGTGAGGTGATGCTCCCCTCCCTCCCCCCGGCTCCCATTAGGTCTTAAAGAGTTAAAATCGTATCCAGGGGCCAGAGGGTAATTTCTTGCTTGAGTCCAGGAAAAGCCAAAGAGAACCTGCTCCCACACTCACCACATATGTCCCTCAACCAAATAGGACAAAGCAACTATGAAGTGTCTGGACTTCGCCCCCTATTGGCAGTCCCGGAGGCAGGCACCTGTCTGCTCAGGTGCAGAATGAGCTGCGTCCACCTGGCTGCTCTGTTGACTGGAACCCCCTCTGAGCTGACACTGTGAGGAGACCCTGCCTAAAGGAGGTCCTGTGCCTCCTCTCTCCCAGTCCTGAGATGTCCAGGTGGGGCTCGGGACACTCAGGGTCAGATGAATCCTCCAGTGGGCCTCCCCCACACCACCACCCCACTTTTCTTGTGAGCTGAACCTAGGCTCAGCCCCTAGGCGGACTCACAGATGGTGAACTTGGCGTTCTGCTCAGGAATGGGGTTCCCAAAAACCAGCCTTGACAGAGCCAGGAGAACAAAGAGCAGAAAACAAGAAGCAGAGCCCACCCAGGCCAAGCCCCTATCTGCTTCAAGTTCTCGACTTCTACCCTTTGAACTTACTTCTGCACTAGCCATATGTGGCCTTTTCTATTCAAAGCCAAGAACTTCTCTAGGGAGCAATGCTCCCCGGGACTCAAGTACTGGGAAGGCTCAGCTGGCAAATTACCTACGCTAACTGCTTCTGCGCATTGGAAATGGTAGCGGGTATGGACTGGATTTGTGGGGTAGGTGAGGAAGGATGCAAGGGGAAGAAGAGCTCTGGGTCAGAGTGGAATAGGAACTCTAGCCACTTGCTGGGGCAGCTTGGGAACAACCACTTTGACTAGCCTATAACGAAACGGGAAGCAGAGCTGTGTCCGTATGTTATACCTGGGCCACTTCTCCATCAGGCTGGGCCTGTCTCAGCATCAGGAAACCTTAATGCACCAGCTTTTAAGTGCTAGAGGCAACCAGCAGAACAAACGTGCTCAACCTAGAGTGTCCTCCTTCCTTTTCAATAACTAGAGTGACCACATGACATATTATCCAAGCCAGGACTCTTCTGGGAATGAAGAAGGGCCTTATTAATATTTACACCGAGACTGTCCAGAGGAACCAGGATGTATATATGGCCACCGTCATCACTTCCACAATCTCTCTAAGTCCAGACATGAGCTGTGACTTCAAAGATGTCTTCCCTGGCCACACTCACCCTATTCTGGCCAAGTTCATACTTCACATGCTCTCAGTTCAGGAAAATGTTATAATATTTCACACACTGGGTTATATTTAGACGTGTTCGCATATGTGGCCTTGCTCCTTTCCTAAACAGTGTCTTGGTTGCTGATTCTATGCATGAACTTTGAACTCACTCCAATTCCCTTCTTCCATCCTCTTTTTGTCATTGTTCATAAACAATATTTGTTGAAAGTCTACTTGTGAGTAGGACTACAAGTGAGGTTTTTTTTTCCTCACATAAATACTATCTTTTCTACATATATATTTTTCTAGACTTTTTCTGTATATGTACTTTAAAAAAATAAAATCATATCTACACATTATCATTGCCTTTATTTTCATACTTTTTTTCAAGCTAAACCACAAACTTTTGTCATGTTAAGGCACATACTTCATAAGTCACATTTTTAATGACTCTGTAATATTCCATCAAGTAGATGAACCCTAACTTACTCAATTGTGTGCCTGTTATTTACCACTTAGGTGGCTTCCAATTCCACCAAAACAACATCACAAGTTATAGTTTCATGTATATAACTCTTCATTCTAGATTATTTCTTCAAGATTATTTCCACAATTTTGAATACCAAATTGAAGTGCATGAAATTTTTATAGTTCTTGAATCTGGGTCCTCTTGATTTCTGTCAACCTACTACCAGGGGCTAACTCATGGCTCCCCAAATGTTTTATGCTCCTTCCTCAGCCTATGTTGAGCTTGAACTTGATCTGGTGCCAGGTCGAAGGCAAGGGTCAGGTCGGGGATTTCTGCACAGTTTGAAGGGATGTTCACTTAAATATCTGACCAAGTTAGGCAAGGTTTAAAAAATGAGGCAAGTATTGAGCAAAACACAAAAGGATCCAACCTCAAGGAGTTAGGAAGTTCAAAACAATTGTGGTTATCAAGCAAAACATAAGGCCTGCTGCCCTCTCATATGTGGTCCTGCCAGTGAGGCAGCTCCGAAATGCTTTCAGCAATCTTTTCCAACTGGCTGAATCCCACCCTTAACTCAAGATCTTGTCTTCTCTAAGGCCTTCCCAGCAGGATCTATGACACAGGTTCTCAAAAACCCATCCAGGACAAAGTCCCCACCCATCCGTGATAAAAATACAAGAAATGAGGCTGATGCATGGAGCTTTCTATATAGCTCACTGCACCATATTTTTTCATGTATAAGACACTACTTTTGTCTAAAATTGTTAGACTAAAAACTGGGGGTCGTCTTATACACCAGAGTAGCCTGTGTGTTTATTTCTTAGTGCTGAGTTAGAAAAGTACGGGTTGTCTTATACATGGGGTGTCTGATACACAGAAGAATATGGTACATGGCTTAAAAGGCTGTCCTTTAATCTCAGGTTATGTCCTCTGTACTTTTTTGGAATTAATGTATTCTTTCTAATGTAAATTTGAATGTATTATATTTTTATTTGTAAAAATGTCACAGCTTTGTTTAAATAGTGAGTTGTTCACTCATCACATATGTTTTGCGAGCCCACTACCTGCCAGGTGTTACACTAGACACTGGGAGACACAGTAATGTACACAACAGACAAAGGCACCTGTTGTGTGAGCCCTGACAATGAGCATTTTGGATTGTAATGTAAGTGCCTGAGGGTAAGCTTTTGATTGCCAAGGCTCCACTTCAAAGACACTCATCTTGAATGAACACATTGCCAACCTCACGACTAGAGAAAGACCCAGGCCACTTCACCCACGAAGTTCCCTTGTCTTTAGAGAGATCTGGTTGACTCAGATAACTGACCATTTGACCACTTGCTTTCCCCTTTCTGAACTTTAATTCCTACTTGTATGTTTTAAATTCACCAATAAAGAGTGAACCTGTGAAACTCTAGGTACCCCACCCTTTATACCAATGAAAGCAGAACCCCAGGCTCACATTTGGGATCATTTTCTCTCCCTCCCTCCCTTTTTCCCTCCCTCTCTGTACCCTTGACCTCCCTGTGTGGCCCTAGGCATGCAATGTACCTACCCTCTAGACCTGTGAGTAATAAATACATCTTGTTATTTTCTAAGTTCCCTGATGGTTGGTTGTTGCTTGGATGGGTGGTTGTTGATAGATTGGTGCAATCTTCATAAGAACCACAAGGGTCCATCCAGCCACAACATTGAGGAGATTCTGTGAGGGCTCGCCATAAGGAGTAGTGTCCATATGAGTATCCCCAGGCATTTCTAGCCATCAGTGTCACTGTCAATAGGCTGAAACAGACAGGAAATGGTGCCACTGTCGTGAGCTTGAGCTCTGACTTGCAGCAGCTTTGTCTCCTGAGTGGCAGCACACTCTGGGGGTCTCAGGTTTGTACATCTTTGTATCTCCCTGGCAGTGTCCTGAACAGTCAGTTCGCATGACACACTTTCTGAGGACAGGGTTTCATAAAGACAGCAGCAGTTACCGGAGGGTCAGTGGGGACACCTGTGTGCATAGCAGGAGTCTATGGGCAGTACGGAGGCACCATGCTGCATGGTTTCCTATCCCATCTCTCCTGGCTTGCATCCTCACCTGTTCGAGGGGGAGCATGGTAACAGCACTTGCCTCCAGAGGCCATGACAACTGAAGCCCTCAGCACAGTGCTTGGTATATCAGAAGCCTGCAATACATGACCCTAGTTGTAGCAATGGCAACCACATCAACTGAGTGCTAAAGAAACCAGGTAAGAGGTGACAGTGCCAACATTAAGCCAAGTGAAAGGTTGCAGCCCAGAGAACGCAACTGAAATGGAAAAGTCAGAAAGCTAAGGACGTGGTAGGGAGAATTAAATTTGTATAGGAAGAAGAAAAAAGAAAAACTAGCCAGACTTTTTCTTCCTTCTCCACTAATGTCAATGATGGAAATGATAGGGTTTTATTTATGTCAATAATAGAAATTCAGCAAAATATTCCTGCCAAACCCAGGTTTCTCCAATGCGTGGCCCATGCCAGAACTCAACCATAAAAGGATGAGTAGAAGGGAGTATAACTGGGGATAAACACACACAGTTCAGGGACTTTCCTAAAGTTCTGACATTCCACAGACAGGTAATTTCCGATGCCACAGAGAGCTTTGGAATGAAAGACATCTGAGGGACGGTGAGGCAGGGCAGAAAGACAACATAGGCCCACATTTGCAGAGGTTGCTCTTAGCTCTGTGAATGAAATGGAATGCTGAACAGATTTAATTTCAGTGCTGCAGATAAAATAATGTCAGCAGACTGGATAATTAAAGATTTTGGGCTCACTTCTTCGCTCTCTCACTTTCTAGTCAGAGGATGAGAGAGAAAGGAGATGGGTCCAATAAACCAAGAATTCCTCAGAGTTTTAAGTATATTTTTAGCACATCTGACATCTGGGACAGCAGAGACAGCATGTCAGGATCAGATTCTGAACCCGCCCTTTACTTTGGGTTAAACATCACTCTCTAAAACCCTTTGATGAGAACGTAATTATTTTAAAGATATGCACAGGCTAATTGCGACCACATTTAGGGAGTCACTAGCTTCCAACAGAAGACGTTTCTGGCTGAGTGAGCAGATGCCATTAAACCAGTTGCCACCACTCCTAGTCCTCATCATTTCTTCCAATTTCCTTTCCTCACCTGCCCAGGGTTCCCCCCTGGACCTGCATTTGGACCGGACCTGCTCTACTCAGGATGGGAGCTGCTCAAGACCAGGGGAATTGTCATGGGGCCACAATGAGGTCCTTAGAGAGCAGTGCTGGACCTGTTCCCACTTGCTTTTTTTTTTTTAATTGTTAAATTTATTGGGGTGACATTGATTGGTAAAAATTACATAGGTTCCAGGTGTACAATTCTACATCACGTTGTCTATGCATTGCATTATGTACTCACCACCTAGAGTCAGTTCTCTTTCCATCACCATATATTTGATGCCCCCCACTCCTCCCCAACCCCACTACCCCCTTACCATCAGGTAACCACTAAATTATTGATGGTGTTCATGAGTTTTTGTTTCTTTGTTACTTTCAGTTTTATACTCCACATATAAGTGAAGTCATATGGTTCTTGATATTTTCAGTTTGACTTATCTCACTTAATATGATGATCTCAAGTTCTATCCATGTTGTTACCAATGGCAGTATTTCATCTTTTCTGATTGCTAAGGAGTATTCTATTGTGTAAATGTAACACAACTTCTTTATCCAGTCATCTATCAGAGGGCACTTTGCTTGTTTCCATTACTTAGCCACCATGAACAGTGCTGAGATGAACATTGGGGTACATATATCTTTGTGAACTAAGGTTTTCAAGTTTGTTTTTTTATTGGTAGATACCCAGAAGAGGGGTTGCTGGGTCATATGGTAATTCTATTCTTAATATTTTGAGGAATCTCCATACAGCCTTCCATAGTGGTTGCACCAATTTACATTCCCACCAGCAGTGTATAAGGGTTCCTTTTTCTCCACAGCCTCTCCAGTACTTGTTATCCCTTGTCTGTTGACCATAACCATTCTAACAGGCGTGAGGTGCTATCTCGTGGTTTTAATTTGCATTTCCCTATTAGCTAGTGAAGTTGGGAATTTTTTCATATATCTGTTGGGAACAGAATTGAAAACCCAGAAATTAAAGCCACAAATACATACATAATTTTTGGCAAAGAAGCAAAACATACAATGGAGAAAAGAAAGCCTCTTCAATAAATGGTGTTGGGAAAACTGGAAAACCACATGCAAAAGAATAAACCTGGACAGCAAACTGTCATTCTATACCAAATGAACTCAAAATGGATCAAAGAACTCCACATACGACCAGAAGCAATAAACTGCATAGAAGAAAACATCAGACCTTGGGTTCAGAGAGGACTCAATAATAAATGAATGGGACTATATCAAACAAAAAAGCTTCTGCACAAGAAAGGAAACCATTAACAAAGTCAAGAGGCAACCAAACAAATGGGACAAAATATTTGCAAACAATGCCTCTGATAAGGGGCTAATATCTAAAATATGTAAAGAACTCATAGCACTCAACAACAACAAAAAACTATCCATTTGAAAAGTGGGCAGAAGACCTGAACAGACACTTCTCCCATGAAGACATACAAACAGCCACTTACTTTTTAAAGTGTTGGGCTACTGACAAGGAAAGACTGAATTACAGAAGCATAGAATAGTTAGGAGACCATGGAGATCTAATTCAACCTCTCACCCAGTAGAAGAATTCTGTTCTGTCACAAATTGGGCAACAGAGAGCCTGATCTGTGTGTGACAATTGCCATGAGGCTGGTGATTACAGGCTGGAAGCAGTGATAAAACCAAACTCATCACACTTAGAGGCAGGACTTAGCCAAGATCCTGGAGGGTCCCTCTGTGAGAGGAGCAGGCCCATGAGTACTGGAGCTGCTAGGATGAATTCTCCCCGGGCCCCTTTGGGTAGGCCAGATGCCCCAGAGTTAGGACCCCTACCTCACTCGTGTAGAAAACCCTCTCTTGTATATCTGACAGTGGAGAATTGTCAGAGAAGGGACAGGAAGCGGCAGCAGGGGAAGGAA
The DNA here is from genome assembly GCA_004027555.1 of Craseonycteris thonglongyai. Lineage (NCBI taxonomy): Eukaryota > Metazoa > Chordata > Mammalia > Chiroptera > Craseonycteridae > Craseonycteris > Craseonycteris thonglongyai. The sequence continues at coordinate 17,698 of PVKE010028882.1, forward strand.
TTTGGGTCAGTGTGTTCAGCAGATTCTGCTCTCTTAGGAAAAGTCTAGAGCACCTCATTAGGGCCTCCTCTGTATCCCAACTTCTGTAAAAAATAGAAAGAGAGGGATATCTTGTGGGGCCTTTGACAGATCCCAAGAGGTAACCATGCAGAAAATCCTGCAAGAGGAAGCTCCAACCCTCATAAGCGGTCCATTCCATCATGGGCTGAGCCGTGATATGCCTCCCCCTCACAATTCTGCTCTCTGGGGTCATATAAACTCTCTGCAAGACAAACCTACATATATTTGAAGGCAGTCATCATTTATCCTTTATCCTTCTGCTGATGAAACACACCTGACCCCTTCAACTATTCCTACTTGGCATTGTTTCCAAACCCTTCCACATCTGCTGGGCACACACTAGTTTCACCATGACCTCCTTCGTGTGACCTTGAGGACTGAAGAAAGAACAGAGTAGCCCAGTGGTTAAATGCACAGGTTTGGATCTCAACCCCATCACTCACTGTGCCTCGGTTTCCTACCAGTACGTAGCACTTGATAATCTTAGTTATGAGGATTACATAAGTCAATCCATGGAGAACTCTTAGAACTGTGCCTCACATCTGGTAAGCATCTAAGTTTCAGCTGTTTTTTTAGCACAACGCTTAGCATTTAAATAGGTAATACCTACACAAATCCTGCAGCTGGGTGTTCCAGTTTCATTACGTACTCACCAGCTTCCTTACTGATAAAACAACAATACCACCTTTGAGCTTTGATGAAGTAAGGAAGCAGAAGAGAGTCTCCTAGTAGTGGTTGGAGCATAATAAGGAAGCAATCAACATTAGCTTCCTTTCCCTCTGTGTTGATGCCACAGCTGGGAGCCGTTCTCTATGCATCTCTGACAGTTCTGCACATCTTGCAAATGCAGGCACTGACTGCATTTGTTTCAGACTATCTTTTCAAGAGTATTTATATCATAAACAACCTTGGAAGAAAGAGATCGTGTCTCCCTTTGGAGCAAAGCACAGGCACGTTTACTGTCGGTTATAAAAGAGTTGAGTTCTCTAAGCTCCGGATTTCTCTCCACTGTGTGTGTAGGTGCCCCCTAGCCTTCTGAGTCACCTTATGGGGACTGCAGCTCATAGAACCAATGGGAAAACAGGTGGATGCCCTGGTCACTGTTACTGTTGTGAATCAAAGAGTCCTTTGTTCCTAACTCATGGGTCTCATCTTCTGCCAGCAGTCACAAAGCTGTGGCAGGTCAACTTGTTAGTTTGCAAGTAAGTGAAGGCTTGGATCTTCCATAGTTATTAATAGCAATTTAGGGAAGAGATGGTGGCAAAATAAACTTTCCCCACAGTCTTCCTCTTAAACTACCATCCTCCTCATCACATTCTGTCCATATTTAGCTGATTTTGTAAAAATTCTAAGTGAAGGACTTTTTCTTATTTATTTCCTTATTTATTCATGTTAATTTTATTCTTTTTTTATTTTAAACAAAAGTTCAATTCATTTGCAGTCCTTCTAAAACTTTTTTAAAAAGATTTATTTTTTATTGTTTTTGACAGAGAGAGAGATACTGAGACAGAAAGAAGGGGGAGGGCTCAGAACAGTCTCCATAGTTGCACATCATTGGTTTTTCCACATACGGTACTTAGTTTCATTCCACAGGTGGGTGCGGGGCTGCACAGGGCAGAAACTGGGCCGGGGTCTCACCCCAGTGAGAACCAAACTGAGGGCACTCCCTAGTTCAGCATATGAGTCCACATGGGTCAGGACTGGGATTCGATCCTCGGTCCCTGGGGCTGCAAAGTGAGCACTTAACCCACTGAGCCATCCTGGCTTCCCCTAAAACTTCTTTTTTAGGGAAAGACATCTTTTGAATTAAAAGTCCTCTTTTCAAGCTCCCTTGTCTTCCTACCCATTCTACTCGCTTCTCCCTTCAGGCCAAGGAGAACCTCTGTCTAGATCTAGAGTCTTGCCCAGAGTATCAGACACTGGGTTTCTATTCTATAAAAGTCATGACAAATGTCTACCTTCATTTGATTTGTGGGCAAGAGAACTATAAGTTCTATCATCATCCCAGGATGCTCTTCACTCTCCCCTCACTCTTCACTGAGAGCACTGACAGGGCCTCTCATACTAACCACTCCCAACCCCACCCCCCAAAGATGGGGGTGCATGACCAGACGGATATGACACAGCCACAGGTGTGTAGAACTCCAGCTGGTGTAGTTAGGAAGAAGAGGTAAGAACACCCGAGTCCTTTCTGGGAAGTCTGGCCTAGACCCAAAAAAGCTATAACCCAGAGCAAGCCGAGATCTGAGGAGGCAGCTGTAGAAATGGGGGCAGAAAGTGCAAATACTGCCAGAGATGTGCTCCCGATTCACCTCAGACACTAAGACAGAAAGGGGCACAGTGAAGGACAGTGTCATGAAACACTATTTCAACTCATCTCTGGCCGCCCAGTGGGAGGCTGGCATATATGGAAGCTGTCAGTGGTTCTAAATCTTCCTCAGACACCATGAGTTAGTGGGACACAATTTTTACCACTGCCTCCTCCTAATGCCATTACCACCGTCACTCATTTTCAGAGCAAGGATTCATGTGCATGATAAACTCTAGTTTATAGATACTCATAGAACATTCAGCTAACCTACCAGTGGTTCTCAGAGTTATCTCTTGTGAGTACTTTTTTGCAGTCTACAATACACCCCCCCCCCCCCAAAATTGGGTGTATCTAGATCTCAGCATCTGGTACTGTTATAACTTGTGACTATTTTCAAAAATAAATTAAAATACATAGGCCAATAAATCTCTTCAACTACAATGCTTTTCTCTTCTTCATCTTTTTAATTTAGGGGGTTATATTTTTATTTTTATTTATTTATTTATTTTTAATATTATTATATTTTATTGTTAAATTTAATGGGGTGACATTGGTTGGTAACAATTAGA